>QXEO01001599.1:0-11036 GCA_007115705.1 Dactylis glomerata | reverse complement strand
TTTGCTGATAGGTTCATGAACCTGTTGAGCACATTCTGAGATGATTCGTAACCTCGAGTACAAGATTGATGATCTAAAAGAATGATTGAGACGCTTATTAAAGATTATCCACCGCCAAAGGAGTAATTCGTCATCGGTTTAGGCATCCCCTTGGCTTGTTCCAAGCTTGGTGGTAGTGCTGCGTATCACATCATTACCTTTTGCTCATTTACTTTTCAAGTAAGTCCATATGAATAGAAGTTATCGTATAGAATAGTTTGCAGTTGGAGTATCCTCCTTAGTTGGTTATTTATGTATCCCTTGGTGTGAGTTGCGGTAATGAATATTAATGAGAAGTTTATCGTTTACTTTGCCCCCCTTTATGTTAGTTTGCAATCTCTCTTTTATGACTAGTCTTGTTGATTAGTATTGGTATCACTTTGGGAGCATGAGTAAATTTAGTTGGTTTTGGCAAACTAGCTTGGTCAGTAGCAATTTACCTTGAGGTTTGAGTAGTAGAAAGATAAAGAAGTGTTGTAGTTACATCACTTCAGTTTTCCTTATGTTTGGCTATAAGCATTGTATTCTCAAGTTAAAATCGTTGTACCTTCAAGGGAGTTTGCATGATTGTTCTTATTATCTGTGTTGTTGTTTCATGCAACTCTTATGCTGCTACCTAGCCTTGCTGGCCAAACACCTGTACTGAGAGGAAATACTTCTCGTGCATCCAAATTCCCAAAAGCCTAGTCACTCCAAAGAGTCCACTATAAATTCCTATGCATGGTATTTCAAGCCATTCCAAGTAAATTTTCATGTGCTACCTTCAAAAACCTTCAAACCTTCTCGTTTTGTGCCACTATTTTTAGCTCATGAGGATGTAGTGGATGGGTTTGTTATCTTCCATACTAAATTAAGTACCCCTCGACTAGGCAGCTTCATCTGCTTGTCATTAATTTTGCAAGGGAGAGTTGGTCAGACCATTACAATCTCAAAAAGAAAAGAAAAAGAAAAGCACTTCTCCATGGAATGTGAAGCTGGTCGGCACCCGATGGAATGGTAGCCATGGTTGAGAAAGGAAAAAGGTGGGGAGGAGTCAAAGCTATAAAAGAGCACCAAAGTGCCAATTAATCAAACATCTCGGAACCGCTCTCACTTGTTAGTATGGAAGATATCAAGAACTCTGTTGCTAGTCGTTGACAAAAGCAACCACCTCTCAAAATAACTTTTTACCTCTGTTTTGCAAATGAAAAGCTCTAGCACATGTTTAATCCCTGCTTCCCTCTGCGAAGGGCCTATCTTTTACTTTTATGTTGAGTCAACCTATTTTCCCTCTTTCTCAAGCAAGCATTTGAGTGTTATGTTTCATCATCCATTGTTGCCGTTTAATCATGTTACTATCTTCCTTGTTTTGTATAATGCTTTTGTGTCTGAAGGAATATTCTTTGAAAGCTCTCTATGAATGCAAAAGTTTACCTTGTTGAGTATGGGTCTTTGCTATATTAGCTCTGTTTTAAAAGGCTCCGTTCAAAAGAAGAACAGCTTGTTCTTCATCCTTTGACCAAGAACTAAGGTTTGCCATTGCCAATTATAATTTACTTATGCATTTTTACATGTGATCCATTTTACCTATTGCAAGTCTATATCTTATAAAGGGAAGTTGCTGTCTATTATAACCTGTGCCTTGGTGAATGTGATGCTTCTTGTCGTATTTTGATTATCGACACTTCACTCCATAAACATGTGGTCATGTTTACCGAGTTTAGTTTTCGCTTGGGGACAAGAGAGGTCTAAGCTTGGGGGGTTGATACGTCCATTTGCATCACTATTTTGTATCATAATTTACTGTTATCATGATATATTTCATATTTAGAGTTGATACTTATGTTATTCCCTTGTTTCCACATGTTTGATGATCATCGGATGATTTGCTGCCGGAGTCAGGATTTGCTAGAAAAAGGATCATCAAGGGACCATATTTGAAGATCAGGAAAATCCAGAAATATACCAGGAAATTATATTTTCCCAGAAGACTCAGGGAAGCCAGAAGGAGGAGTCGAGAGGAGCCAGGGGGGCCCCACACGCCAGGGTGGCGCGGCCTGACCCCTGGCCGCGCCAGCCTGTGTGAGGCCGCCCTGACCCACTTTTGGTCTCGCCCTCTGTGTACTTCATCGTCCCGGAAAACCTAAGTTAGGGGGGGCTCAGAGTTAGACAGATTAGACCAGCCGTCTTGCGGGGCAGGGAAACACCAGAGAGAGAAAAGCTCTCTGTAGGGAGAAATCTGCTGGGAAGGAAATTCCTTCCGGAGAGGGGAGATCTCACCATCGTCATCACCATCGCACTGGACTTCATCGGGATCATCATCATCATCTCATCACCAGCACCCTCATCTCCACCATCACCACGCATCACGCTGTAACATCTTGAGTTGAATCTTGTTATATTCATAGGGGAAACTTTCCCGGTGTTGATTACTCTTGTAGTTGATGCTATTGAGTGGAACCTTTGAGTTAAGATTTATGTTCAGATTGTTATTTACCATTATTTCACCTCTGATCATGATCCATATGATGTCTTGTGAGTAGTTCGTTTCGTTCTTGAGGACATGGGAGAAGTCAAGATGTTAGTAGTGAATTATTGTTGATAAATATTTAATGGTTTGATATTGTGTTGGTGCTATTTCACTAGTGGTTCATGTGAACGTCGACTACATGATACTTCACCATTTATGGGCCTAGTGAGATGCATTTGTGTATTTGGCTACGATTGTGGGGTTGCTGGAGTCAACAGAAACCTAAACCTCCGTGGGAAACTATTGCACCAGGGAGCATAGGATCTTAGAGTTTAAGGCTGGGGTTAGATTTATCTTAATTATTTCTTGTATTTGGGATGCTTGCAAGGGGTTAATCACAAGGTGTATTTATCCTAGTAAGGGTAGTGCGTTAGCACAGGTTCACCCCCATAACACCTATCAAACCATAAAGACTATTGGCTTTATGAAGCGAAAGCTCTTGACGGAAACTCCCGTGGTGTCCTCGAGAAATTTGGTTATTATAAGTACACAACCGGCTTGTCCTTTTGCTGAAGAAAGGATTGGGCCACTTGCTGCATTGTTACTACTGTCTTTTATTTACTCGCACTTTATTTACTCGTATACCAAATACCCCTGAAAACCTGTTTGCTAGTATTTAAGTGATTCCTTGATCAAAACCGCTCATCAACACCTTGCTCGTTGGGTTCGACACTCTTTTATCGAAAGTACTACGATACACCCCCTATTGTGGGTCATCATTTTGCACACAGAAATACTTGGGTTTGACTTGACGAGACTAGCATGTACAGACATGGCCTCAGAACACTGAACCGAAAGGTTAAACATGAGTCATATGATGATATGATCGACTTTGTTGTCCACCATTGAAACCACATTCTTCTCGTGAAGATCGGATTAGGTGTGGTGTGAATTTGGATCGTGTTCACTAAACAACTTGAGGGATGTTGAATTTAGTGGGAGTTCATCTAGTAATTTGATTAAGTTGAACTTTATCATGAAACATCGTCTAAACTATACTGCCAATGTTGTAGATCAAATGGCTAAATCCAACTTCAACTTCACGTGTTTGCTGAGAAAGAAAAGCTTAAGAATAATGGGTCTAACTTCACCAACTGGTTCCGCAATCTGAGTATCATTCTCGCTGGCAGACAAAAAGCCTATCTACTTGAGGAAGCGCTAGGTGACACCCCTGCTGCTTGCAACAGCGAAAACTGAAGAAACTTGCTGACTTCAATTCTTGTAGAGATGATTATGATGTGATTATGAGTCCCATGTTGTTTTCTATGGAACCGGAACTTCAAAATCGTTTTGAGAAGTACCGTGGGCCTTATGAGATTCTTGAGGAACTGAAAATCATGTTTCAGACTCAGGCCCATTCTGAGGATATGAGATCTCTGAGAAGTTCTTTAACATCAAGATGGATGAAGGGAGTTCCGTTAGCGAGCACGCCATTAAGATGTCGGGCTACACTCAACGTCTTGAGCAACTGGACTGCAAGATTCCAGAAGAGCTCAGATTGATAGAGTTCTGCAATCACTCCCTTCTAGCTACAAAGGCTTCGTAGTTACTCACAATCAAATTGGTTCCACTGATACGATCACTGAGCTCTTCGCTAAGTTGAAAGCTGCGGAGGTGGATATCAAAAAGGATAATCATGTTGATGGTCAACAAGACCACTAGCTTCAAGAAAGCTAAGGGTGCAAAGGATCCTTCAAGAAAGGCAGTGGCAAGCGTGTTGCCCCTGCTGAGAAGAAGCTCAAGTCTGGACCTAAGCCGGACACTGAGTGCTTCTTGCAAGGACAAGGGTCACTGGAAGCGCAAGTGTCCAAAGTACTTAGCGGACAAGAGGCTGGCACCATTAAAGGTATATTTGATATACATGTTATTGATGTTTACCTTACTAGCGCTCGTTGTAGTGCCTGGGTATATGATACTGGTTCAGTTGCTAATATTTGTAACTCGAAACAGGAGCTACGGAATAGACGGTGGCTAGCAAGGGATGAGTGAGGGTGATGCGCGTTGGCAATGGATCAAAAGTTGATGTGATGGCGTCGGCACGCTCTCCTTAGTTTTACCTTCGGGATTAGTTTTAAACCTTAATAATGTTATTATGTGCCTGCATTGAGCATGAACATTATATCTGGATCGTGTTATTGCAAGACGGTTATTCATTTAAATCTGAGATAATGGTTGTTCTATTTATATGAATAACATCTTTTATGGTCATGCACCTGTTGTGAATGGTTTATTTCTTCTGAATCTCGAAAGCAATGAAACGCACATCCATAACATTGAGGCTAAGAGATGTAAATTAGATAGTGATAATCCAACTTATTTGTGGCATGCCGTCTAGGTCATATTGGTGTAAAACGCATGAGAGAAAACTCCATTCTGATGGACTTTTGGAGTATCTTGATTTTGAATCATTTGACACGTGCGAGCCGTGCCTCATGGGCAAGATGATCAAAACCCTGTTCTCCGGAATAATGGAGCGAGCAACGGACTTATTGGAAATCATACATACCGATGTGTGCGGACCAATGAGTATTTCGACGCGCGGTGGATATCGCTTTTCTCACTTTTACTGATGACTTAAGTAGATATGGGTATATCTATTTAATGAAGCATAAATCTAACACGTTTGAAAAGTTCAAAGAATTTCAGAATGAAGTGGAAAACCATCGTAACAGGAAAATTAAATTTCTACGATCTGATCATGGAGATGAATATTTGAGTTATGATTTTCTCACGCATCTTAAAGCAAGCAGAATCGTTTCGTAACTCATGCCACCCCGGAAACACCACAGCGCAATGGTGTGTCTGAACGCCGGAATCGAACTCTATTAGATATGGTGCGATCGATGATGTCTCTTACAGATTTGCCGTTATCATTTGGGGTTATGCATTAGAAACCGCTGCTTCACTTTAAATAGGGCACCATCTAAATCCGTTGGGACGACCCCATATGAACTATGGTTTGGTGCTAAACCTAAGATGTCGTTTCTTAAAGTTTGGGGATGCGAAGCTTACGTCAAGAAGTTGATGCGGACAAGCTCGAACCCAAAGCAGAGAAATGCGTCTTCATAGGATACCCTAAGGAAATGATTGGGTATACCTTCTACCACAGATCCGAAGGCAAAGTGTTTGTTGCAAAGAACGGATCCTTTCTTGAGAAGGAGTTCTCTCGAAAGAAGTGAGTGGGAGGAAGGTAGAGCTAGACGAGGTTATTGAACCTTCTCTCGAGTTGGAGAGTAGCACAGCACCTGAAGTTGTTCTGGTGCCGTCTGCACCAACAAGAGAGGAAGCTAATGACGAGGATCATGAAACTTCGAACGATGCTACTACTGAACTTCGCAGGTCGACAAGGTCACGTGCCACTCCTGAATGGTACGGCAACCCTGTCTTAACCGTCTTGTTGTTAGACAACAGTGAACCTGCAAACTATGAGGAAGCGATGATGAGCCCAGACTCTGAGAAATGGCTAGAGGCCATGAAATCCGAATTGGGATCCATGAGCGAAAACCAAGTATGGACTTTGGTGGACCCTCCCAGCGACCGTAAGGCCGTTGAGTGCAAATGGATTTTCAAGAAGAAAACGGACGCGGATGGTAATGTTACTGTCTATAAAGCTCGGCTTGTCGCAAAAGGTTTTCGGCAAGTTCAAGGTGTTGACTATGATGAGACTTTCTCTCCCGTAGCGATTGTTTAAGTCCATTCGGATTTTATTAGCAATTGCTGCGTTTCATGATTATGAAATTTGGCAGATGGATGTCAAGACTGTGTTCCTCAATGGCAACATTGATGAAGAGTTGTATATGATGCAGCCCGAAGATTTTGTCAATCCTAAGGATGCTAATAAGGTGTGCAAACTTCAGCGTTCCATTTATGGACTGAAGCAAGCATCTCGGAGTTGGAACCTTCGTTTTGATCAAGTGATCAAGAGTTTTGGATTTGTTCCAAATTGCTACGAAGCTTGTATATACAAGAAAGTGAGTGGGAGCTCACTGACATTTTTAGTACTATATGTGGATGACATATTGATTATTGGAAATGACATCGGCATGCCATGCTTAATGATGTGAAGAGTTATTTGAATAAATGTTTTTCAATGAAAGACCTAGGAGAAGCTGCTTATATATTAGGCATCAAAATCTATAGAGATAGACAAAGACGCCTAATAGCTTTAAGCCAAAGTACATACCTGGACAAAGTTCTGAAAAGGTTCAGAATGGATAAAGCAAAGAAAGGTTCATTGCCCATGTTGTCAGGTAAGATATTGAGCAAGGCTCAGTGTCTAGCTACGGTAAAAGATAGATACTATGAGAAAAGTGCCTATGCCTCGGCCATAGGTTCTATCATGTTGCCATGCTATGTACTAGACCGGATGTGTCCAATGCTCTTAGTTTGACGAGTAGATACCAAAGTGATCCAGGAGTGGAACACTGGACAGCCGTAAAGAACATCCTAAAGTATTTAAATAGGACTAAAGAAATGTTCTTAGTCTATGGAGGTGATGAGGAGCTCGTCGTAAAGGTTACATCGACGCTAGCTTCGACACCGACCCGGATGATTCTAAATCTTAGACAGGATACGTTTATGTTTTGAATGGTGGAGTTGTGAGCTGGAGAAGCTGCAAGCAAAGCGTGATCGCAGGATCTACAACCGAAGCGGAATACATGCTGCTTCGGAAGCGTCAAGTGAAGGAGTTTGGATCAGGAACTTCATCACTGAGCTTGGTGTGGTTCCAAATGCCTTGGACCCACTAGAGATATTGTGCGACAACACTGGCACCATAGCACTGGCTAAGGAACCAAGATATCATCCAAATACCAAGCACATCAACCGCCGTTTCCATATAATTCGAGATTATATATCAGATGCAGATCTGAAGATTAGCAAAGTACATACGGATCTGAATGTCGCAGATCCATTGACTAAACCTCTTCCACGAGCAAACATGATCAGCACCTTAATGCCATGGGTGTTAGATTGTTACTAGATGTAAACTAGATTATTGACTCTAGTGCAAGTGGGAGACTGTTGGAATTATGCCCTAGAGGCAATAATAAAGATGTTATTATTATAATTCTCGTTCATGATAATTTTATATTCCCATGCTAGAATTGTATTAAGCGGAAACTTTAATACTTGTGTGGTTTATGAACAACACCATGTCTCTAGTACGCCTCTATGGACTAGCTCATTGATTAATGATGGTTAAGGTTTCCTAACCATAGACATGAGTTGTCAATAATAATGAGATCATATCATTAGGAGTGATATGATGGAAGACCCAAATAAAGCAGAGCAATTAGATCGTGTCATCGTGTTCATCTTTGCGAAGCTTTTTCCTATGTCAAGTATTGTATTCCTTAGACCATGAGATAATACACTCCCTGGTATCGGAAGAAAGCTTTGAGGTCATCAACGTCATCCATGAGAGGGTGATCATAAAGGTGTCTCTCAGGTGATCAGAAAGTACTTGTTGGGTTGTATGTATCGAGATGGAATTTGTCCCTCCCGAGTCGGAGAGATATACTTCGGGCCCACTCGTGTAATCGATATCAACACCGCTTGCAAGCATGTGGTTAAGGAGTTAATCACGAAGTGATATCGGATTACGGAACGAGTAAAGTACTTGCTGTGAACGAGATTGAACTAGGTATGGTGATACCGACGATCGAATCTCGGGCAAGTAAAATATCGCGTGACGAAGGGAATACATATATGGGATTAATTGAATCCTGGCATCGTGGTTCATCCGATATGATCATCGATGAATATGTGGGAGTCAATATGGGTTTCCAGATCCCGCTGTTGATTATTGATAGAAGATCATGTCTGCATATTCTCGAACCCATAGGGTCACACACTTAACGTGCATCGACGGCTAGGATAGAATGGATAATTGGTTTATGAGTTTTGGTCGGAGTCTCGGATGAGATCTAGGACATCACGAGAGGTTCTGGAATGGTCCGTAGAATAAGATTCATATAAAGGAAAGCAGTTTTTGGATTCCAGAATTGTTTCGGAGTTTATCGGTATTGTACCGGAAGGTTCTAGAAGGTTCCAGAGTGGGACCAACGTGGGCCCACTTGTCGGAGGCCTATGTGGGCCTAAGGGGAAGTGTCCTAGCCACTTTGGGCCAGGCGCACAAGGCCCCTAAGGCCCAGCCGGCCAGCCCTTAGGGGAAACCCTAAGGGAACCTTCCAGAAGAGGAGGGGGAAGACTTGCCCCCACTCTTCCCCTTAGGCCGCCGCCCTAGGACTTGGAGGAGGGGCCAAGGCAGCCGGCCAGCCCCCTATATAAGGAGGGGCAAGGGCGCAGCCTCCCCCCACTCCAACCCTAGCCGCCGGCCAACTGCTGCCCCTCCACCTCCCTCTCTCTCTCGCGACTGTGCGTAGGCGAAGCCTGTCGGGGGGATGACCCCCAGTAGGGTCAAGAGAGTAGAAAGACACAAGGTCTATGATTGACTTTATGCCGGGTTATCAAGGAAGGGCCTGGCCGGAATATAAGAGCATCGGCCAGGCCGGCATATAATGTGTATCCCGGCTGATTATCTTGGATATGCCGGCATAGCCGGAATACTTATAAAAGTGTGCCGGCATATACTTAGATATGCCGGCCTAACCATTTTGTGTTGTGCAGGAGCAGGGGAGGCCGGATTACCCGACCCTCGTAGGTCGTTGGTCCGGCATAAAGTCCTGGGTATGGCCAACGGTCATATCCGGGATACTTAAGTCAACCAAGGTGTCACATCCCTACAATCAAGGAAGAAAACATCCCAGCATGGTAGCAGAGTAAGATGGCAGGGTGCACAGTGGAGGTTACCTACCCTCACTGTGCACAAGTACGAGCTTACCGCACAGAGGTAAGGCCACAGTTCAAGAGGTACAAGGTACAGCAAGGGGAGTCCCATCGAGAGCAATCAGGGAGAAAGTCGTGGGCGTCTGCCCTCGACAGCAAGTCCTGTTTGGAGTGTAGTTGGTGTCTCCTGGTCTTCTATGACCGTTGTAACCCTGGCCACCACTATATAAGGTGGCATAGGGAGCCCTGGTAAAGGGTTGGTGGCTGGAAGAAGGTTAGAAGGTTGAAGGTTGGTTGGTCACTCTGTGTTCCTACACTTAGCAGTTCATCTTCCTTCTCTAGCAGAGAGCTTGGAAGCACCATTGTTGTGTACTACATCGACCCAAATATACAATCAGTAGAGCAGGAGTAGGGGTGTTATCTCCTTACGAGAGCCCCGAACCTGGGTAGATCAGTGTCTCTTTCTGTCGTGCTTTTTAGCTCGTTCCCCTCTCCCGAATCCTCCAGCATCTAGTTCGGCCCCCATTTAAGCCATCCTATGGCATATGTTGTTTCACCACGACGACATTTGGCGCCCACCGTGGGGCAGATCGATATGCTGGGCGGAGTGTTCATTCGGACGGGGTCTGTGATAGCAGCTTCGGGAGTGCGCGTGGTCTCTGGCCTCGTCCAGAGGCTAGGCTCGCTCAGTTTCGTCAGTGACAACGCCGGTTGTCTCGGTGGCCGGCCGTTCCCCAGGGATGGCCGGATTATGTCTTTCGGTTCCCACGAGGTGTACGTGGGGACTGAGAGAATTTGCAGGAAGGAGGTGCTGGTGGCGTCGGATCCTCCGTCACATCGGCTGGCTCACGCTGGGCGTAGCGCTCGCTCAGTAGAGCCGGCTGAGGTGATGATGGCCGGCACATCCGTGCCGCCGGCGGAAGATGCCGCAAAGCAGCAGCGGCCGGAGCTTCTCCTCCGGAGCCGCCGAAGGTCAAGAGGTCGGCGCGTCCTCCGTTGGAGCGTGCGGAGAACCTGGCCGGCACTTCCGGTGTGCCGGCTAGGGGCGAGGTTCTTCTTCCCATCATCGACCGGCTTCTCGAGCCGGTGCGATCCGGCGTTGATCCGGAGCAGACAAGGGAGGTCCTGGAGGGATCTCGTCAGGCCCTCGTCGACGAGGCCCTGGCCATGAACCAGGAGCGCGAACGGTTTAACCGGCAACTCCGTGAGTATGAGGCAGCCCATGGTTTTACTCCTGTAGTAATCCGGCCTAGCCGGATAGAAGAGGTTAAAACTAGAGGCAGAAATCTTAATGCTGAGATAGGAAAAGATGCTAGAGATAAGAGTCATACCGCAACTAGTACTGTGCCTAAGGTAGTCTATAGTTCGCCAGTAAAGAACCTTAGAGCGGCGGCCGAGGTAGCTAAGGATTTATCTTGTTTATCCGGCGAAGCACTGCGTGAGCAGCAAGCCCGGCTTAACCAACTTTTGTCTGAAGCTACAAAGCAGCAGGAGGCCTTTAAGAAGGCAAACCCGGGTGCCGGGGCGTCCCAGTACATTGTGTCGGCGGGAGGTGCCGGTGCGAGGTCGAGGGGCCAAGCCTCGTCCCCGCATCCTAGCGCCCGGCGTGCCGGAAGTGTGACCTCTGGCCGCCGGGACAAGCAGATCCAGGTGTACGATCCGGCTGCCGCCGGAAAGCAGGCGGTGGTGCAGAAGAATG
>QXEO01001598.1:1175522-1370650 GCA_007115705.1 Dactylis glomerata | reverse complement strand
GATTTCCAAAGTCTAGCCGTGGAAATGACTCTATTTGGGTCATTGTGGATAGACTAACCAAAGTGGCCCACTTTATTCCTGTCAAGACCACTCATCGCTCAGATCAGCTAGCAGATCTGTACCTATCCAGAATTGTCAGTTTGCATGGAATCCCTAAAACCATCGTTTCTGATCGAGGAACCCAATTCACCTCGAGATTTTGGAAAAGCTTACATCAAGCTTTGGGAACCAAGTTAGCCTTCAGCACCGCTTACCACCCTCAGACTGACGGACAGACTGAAAGAGTAAATCAAATACTTGAAGATATGTTGAGAGCCTGTGTTCTAGCTTATGGAGCTAAGTGGGAAGATTGTCTACCCTTCGCGGAGTTTTCTTACAACAACAGTTATCAAGCCAGTTTGCAAATGGCCCCATTTGAAGCTTTGTACGGAAGAAAGTGTCGAACCCCTCTGAATTGGTCAGAAACCGGAGACAGTAAGATTTTTGGACCAGATATGCTGCAAGAGGCCGAGGAGAAAGTTCGCATAATTCGTGAATACCTCAAGGCAGCCCAATCAAGACAAAAGAGTTATGCCGACAAGAGACGTCGAGAACTGACCTTCCAGATTGGAGATTTTGTTTATCTTAGAGTATCACCTCTCAAGGGAATGCAAAGATTCCAAGTAAAAGG
Source organism: Dactylis glomerata (assembly GCA_007115705.1). Classification (NCBI taxonomy): domain Eukaryota; kingdom Viridiplantae; phylum Streptophyta; class Magnoliopsida; order Poales; family Poaceae; genus Dactylis; species Dactylis glomerata. Next base: position 1,369,980 of record QXEO01001598.1, on the reverse strand, counting down.
AAAACTTGCCCCAAGATATATTGGACCCTTCAAGATACTAGACCGCAGAGGAGAAGTGTCTTATCAGTTGGAAATGCCCCCTGAATTGTCTGAAGTACACGATGTCTTTCACGTGTCGTTACTTCGGAAATGTCTTGAAGTTCCGGAGAAGCCCGAAGTCTTCAAGAATATTGATCACCGGTCTGTGGACATCAACAAGGACTTGACCTATCGTGAAATGCCTATCCGTATCCTTGAGGAAGCTTATCGAACAACTCGAACCCGAAGCATCAAATTTCTGAAAGTTCAGTGGAGTAATCACACCGAAGAGGAAGCCACTTGGGAACGAGAAGATTACCTTCAGAAAGAATTTCCCAATCTTTTCAGTTCTTAGTTAGTGAATCTCGGGGACGAGATTCTTTTTAAGGGGGGAAGATTGTAACAACTCAGAATTTGTAACCCAACTCTTATTAAATAAAGAGTCAAAAATTGGACCCAAATAAAACTTTTTCTTCAATATTGCATGCATACATGTATTCTCTTTATTTGTATTTCTATGATTTTATGTGTGTTCTTTTTTGCTTGAGCATTGGTTAAACAATTCTAAGTGAACCAATAGAAACAACTAAGAAAGATATTAGGAACCAAAAGAACCAAAAATAAAAATAGGTAAGAAAGAGATAAAGTTAATATGATCTAGAAACTGTTAATGACTACACCACTTTGAGCCCTTAGATTAAGAAATCTACAGCTCACCTGCAGGTTTAACCTTTTAGTTGAGCTTAACCAAGTCATGGACTAACTCAACCAACAAAGAGCTACCAAAATTTCAAACCAGAACACCACTCAAACTTGAGCCAAAGTTTGAATCTGAAACAGAAACCATTTCAAATTTGAAATATAAATTTTTGCAAAACTCATTATTTCTCCAGAACAAAAATATGCCAGGGTACCTTATCCAATATGATGAGCACCCAAAGTGGCAAATTTGAAAAATTCGAATTTTGAGTTCTTGGAAGCATTTCGTCGAACACTGGCAGCAGGAATTTAAATCAAACCAAACTTCACTGTGCTGCACTGCTCGAGCTCGGCCAAGTGCTGTAGCCATGCTCTCTGGCCTCGCCTCGGTCGAGTCCAGCACCCCCAGGCCCGACCCAGGCCGTGAGAAGAGGAGGGAGAAGGAGAAACGCACCCAGGACCCCCTCCCAGGAACCCACTGTCCCGCGCGATGCCGACCGTCTGGAAGGCGCCAGAGGAGACCCACAGCGCCCCGCAGCCGAGTCGACACCAGCCCAGCACCACCCCGAGGCCGCCGTGACCGGAGCGAGCTTGCAACGCCGCCAGGACCCCCGCCGCGTCGAGCTTCTGGTCGCCTTGCTCCCGGCCACTTGAGACTATAAATACCCCCTCCGATCAAACGAAGCAACGCACCTCACTCCCCTCTACCTCCCAGACATCGCCGCTTACTCCCTCGTGCCCTAGTTCGCCGTAGCCGACCTCGCCGGCGCAGTAATGGACGGGCGGAGCGCCGCCACGTCCGACCACCTGGAGGCCAGCTTCTGCAGGGAATCGGAGGAGGAGGAGCAACGCAGCCGATCCCGATCATCGCCGTCGAGTTTCGCTTCCTCTACGCCCCGCCGTCGCCGTCGCCGTCGAACGCCGTCGCTGCTCGCAGGTGAGATCTCGCCCGTGCTGAGGAAGAAGAAAGACCCTGAGCCGTTGGATCGCGATCGGACGATAGCATACCGATTCGGGTTTCGTAATTAGATCTGACATCGCGACCCCACCTGTCAGCACCCTTTTATTTTTCCCAGCCGACGCGAAACGTTTTCTGGGCCAGGCCCGTTCGGGTTTCGTTCGGAATAGGCCCAGCTAGTGAAGTTTCGGTCCGAATCGTTTTTAATTAATTCCCGCCCTTTTCTTTTATTTCAAAACTGTTTCAAATGGTATTTTCAAATTCAATTTCCTAGAGTTTTATAAGTCCAAATTTAGCAAATAAATATTCGTTGGAAAGCTTAGAAAATACTCTATCCAATAGTACTGGTTAGATTTCAAAATCAGTTAAGAATAAAATTGGATATGAATAGTGTGACCATAGCTTGTTAAATAATGAAAGATTTCTAGAAAATTATTTAAGCCATAAAAAATCATGAAAATTAAAATGTGAACTCACTAATGACCCCTCTTACTATTAGTCAACACTAATCTACCCAAACCATATTAGTGTGATCATTTAGACCCTAACCCAAACCTATTTGTTAGCAAAAAAATGATACAGCCCTAATGCACACTTAGAATTAATTGCCCTCTTTACCCATTTCACTTAGTGGATCATTCCCACTTAAACTTGCCCTAGTAACCCTAAATCAACCCCAATGCTGCACAAGTGAACCACTTATGCTACTTAGTAAAGAATCTAGCTTGCACACTTGAAGAAAACTTAGAAGAAAGACTTACAATCCAACACCATAACAATGCAACATGAATGCTTTGGTTAACAAACAAAGATGTGTGCTTGGTGTGTTGTTAGCTTGGTGAAGTGATGGTGTGCTTTGTGTTTATTCGTTATTAGACGCTAGTGTTGCCGAGGAGGATATTGGAGGGGATTATTATTATCAAGAAGAAGAAGAGAACCCCGGACACTTTGCCAACCAAGGCAAGCCATCTTTTGATTCATACTCCCACTACCTAGTTTTAATATTGCATTCTACTTGTTTTAAGTAAATTGCATGATTGAATTGCTAGAGTAGAATGATAGAAGTAAATTGCATGATTGAATTGCTAGAGTAGAATGATAGAAGCATATTGATGTCTTGGTTATCAAGAGCATCAAGCTGAGTTTATCCAACCATAGTAGTAGTACTATCACTCAATGTAGTGCTTAGTCGCTAATAAAAGTTGAGGCTATCTCTGGAGGAACCCCATTTGAAAGGTGGTGACTTGACATTGAAACTTGAAATGGGAGATTGCTCCTACATGATGGCCTTCTGAAAGAAAATAATCTTGACTAAGAACTATGAAATGTATTTCTCAATTGACAACGAGTGATGTACATGGGTGCCAATTATACCGTACAACCACGTTACCCCTATATGGGAAGGGGCTAAATCCGTAGCTTGTTTATCTTAGTATGGGAGGTCTTGCATAAAATCTTCATGGAAGGACTCCACGGGCGGATACTTCTTGACCAAGTGGTTTCCACTAACCCGGTACCCGGGATGGGCAGAACTAGAGGCGCCGGAGCGGGAATTCCGTATCCCGGGCTCTAGGGAAGGATCCTATACTAGGATGAGCAAGTGAAAGACTTTGTTTGATTATCTGAAAGCCGCATACCTTTGTGTATAGCGAACCGTGGATTTCTCCCGGCAGATGTATCGAATCTTGTGGGTAAAGTGTACCCCTCTGCAGAGGTTTCAAACTATTCGAATAGCCGAGTCCTCGGTCATGGACGGTTGGCAAACTCTACCTGGCTTTTGTCAAGAATAAAAATAACAAGGGTGAACCTGGTGAATGACATGAACTTGAATTGACATGACTTGACCTTGATCTTGACACATTGAAGTTCCTCGTTAGAATGAACTTAGAGAACTAAACCTCTTTTCTACAAATGAGCATTCTTGGGAAATAAAACTAGCTTTTGCAAATCAACTTAGTGCTTAGTCCACTATACCCAACCTTGCATATCTACTTCATCTTTCCATTTACAAGATGGTTTGCGAGTGCATCCAATGTACTCACGGCTGTGTCCCTGGCTATCAACTTGGCCAGACTATGGGGAGGAATACCAGGAGGAAGGGTATGAAGAAGAGTACCAGAACTAAGCTCGTCTCCGTGAGTCGCCATTTGCTTGTAGGGAGAAGGCATGGGCCGAAGACGTTATTTCCGCTGCTATATTGTGTTGTAATATGACTTGGTCTATATGACCATTGTATTTGACTCATCGTATTGTAATGACTATGGAACTGGTTACCAACTACGTTATGTATATCGCAACAATGATTCTGGGATTGCGGTGGAATACATAACGGGCACTTCGAATTTGTTATCAAATTTGAGGTCGCCACAAGCCCAGGGCGCGGGGCATCATGCCCCGGGCGCCGGAGATGGGATGGCCAACAAGGCCAAAAAGGTGGTTTCCCGCGCCGCATCTTCGCCGCGCGGGGAGCCCAGCTGCCAAATCGTCCAGCGCGCTCCGGAAGACGCACGCGTCTCCCTCGAGCGCCGCCGCGAAAATCATGATCGTGCCATCGATGACATCGGCGAGGCTGGCAAGAACGTCAGGACCCCCGGCGTTCCGATCTACAACCCCGGGTGTCTTGCCCTCACTCGCCAGCAGCGCTACGTTGTCTGGCCTGATAAGTTCAAGCCGGACATCGCCACGCGCTACGATGGGACCACAAACCCTGTCGAATTCCTCCAACTCTACGTCGTCGCCGTCCAGGCTGCGCGTGGAGATCAGCGCGCCATGGCCAACTGGTTCCCCATGGCCCTCAAGGACGCTCTGCGGACTTGGCTCATGAATCTTCCTCACGAATCCGTGACTTCGTGGAAGGATTTATGTCGTCAGTTCGTTGCCAACTTCATGCCCACGTACGAGCGCCCCGCCACCAAGAACGATCTTAAGGCGGTGCGACAGTACAAGGGCGAGACGCTTCGTCAGTACATCCAGCGCTTCAGTCAGATGAGGAACAAGATTCCCAGGATCTCCAACGAGGAGGTCATCTCCGCGTTCTCCACGGGCGTCTCCGACGTCAAGATGCGGGAGAAGCTGTCCGTGAATGATGAGTTGACTTCCGTCGTCAGGCTCTTCGAGATCGCCGACCGCTGCGCCAAGGCTGAAGAGGGGAGGCTCTTCGTGCACAATATGCCAGAGGCGCCTCCCCCAAAGCAGAAGTCCAAGGACCCCAAGCGAAAAGAGGCTGCTGCCCTTGCGGCGGAGCCAGAGCATAAGCAACGCCGCGGGGACCGCTCCGATCGCGATAAAGGCCGCCGTCGCCGCTACTGCCTCATCCACAAGAAGGACACCCACAATACCGAGGATTGTTGGATTGTCCGGAAGTTTCACGAGGAGAACGGTGTCTCCAAGCGTCGTGGGGGTGGCCGCAGCAACGGCAAGAGTGGATCCCGGGGCGATCGCCGCAACGACGACCGTGAGGAAGGTCACCACCGCGGGGGTCTATCTCGAGACGATCCCGAGCCGCTGCCGCTTCCCCCACCAGCAAACGATCGTCGGGAAGAGAACCAGGGGGGCTATCAAGAGCCGCGAGACTTCGTCGCTTGCCTCCTGGGTGGAGCTCAGGCTCCTTTGTCAAATCGGCACTTCAAGCAGCTGTCGCGAGAAATCGCGGCGGCACAGCCCAACCCCGGCTATCGCCTGATGAAGTGGTCGACGTGCAAGATTGGCTTCGACGAGGAGGATCATCCGGCTTCCACAAGGGGCGTGGGCACAATCCCCCTCTTGTGCACGCCAACCATCAACAACGTCGCCGTCAATCGCACCCTCATCGACGGAGGTGCGGGCCTCAACATCATCTCCGTCGAGATCTTCGAAAAGATGCAGGTGCCGTACCACCGGCTCATGCCAACTCGGCCGTTCTTCGGGGTAACCGAGGGATCTACAACGCCAATTGGGCAGGTAAGCCTGCCCGTCACCTTCGGCACCCGGGACAACTACAGGACCGAAAGCCTCGACTTCGACGTTGCCTACATCGCCCTGCCATACAACGCCATCCTCGGCTACCCAGCCTTGGCTAGGTTCATGGCAGCAACGCACCATGGCTTCAACGTCCTCAAGATTCCGGGCGCCAACGGCACGATCACCGTGCGCTGCAATGAGAAGGATGCTCTCCGATCGGTTGAGCATGTCTACCGTGAGGCCGCCTCCATGTTCCCCGCCGACGAAGATCTACTGGAACACTCCGGCGACCTCACGAGGAAAAAGCAGCTCGTGTCCCAAGAGCGGGCTGCTGCAAAGAAGGCCTCTCTCGAGCCCAACCCTCTGGGTTCGACAGGGAAGAAGTTCGCCGCCTCAGCATCGCCTACTCCAAGCGAGGACCTGGTCCATCCAATGCTGGACATGAGCATTGGGGAAGCTGTGGTACCCTCAGGAAGAAGGCCCCAGTTTACCCAAGAGCGCTCGGCAACCAAGAAGGTCCCGCTGCAGGCTAGGGGCTGCGAGAACTTCGTCACCATCGGGGCAGGGCTTTCCCCTAAATAGGAAAGCGCGCTCGTCACCTTCCTGCGGGCAAATTCTGACATGTTCGCTTGGACTCCGTCGGATATGCCCGGTGTTCCCAGGGAGGTGATCGAGCACCACTTAGCCGTGTGCCCTCAGGCACACCCCGTGAAGCAGAAGACTAGAAAGCAAGCGCAAGAGAAGCAAGACTTCATCGTCCAGGAGATAGAGAAGCTGAAGAAGGCCAAGTTGATACGCGAGGTGGCCCACCCCACCTGGATTGCTAATCCGGTGGTCGTCCCAAAGGCTAATGGCAGTGGGCGCCTCTGCGTGGACTTCACAAGTCTCAACAAGGCCTGTCCCAAGGACCCTTATCCTCTCCCGAGGATAGATCAAATCATCGACTCCACCGCCGGCTGCGACCTCCTTTGCTTCTTGGATGCTTTCTCCGGCTATTATCAGATCAAGATGGCAAAGGAGGACAAGGAGAAGACCGCCTTCATCACGCCCTGTGGGGTGTACTGCTACGTCTGCATGCCCTTCGGCTTGAAGAACGCAGGAGCCACCTTCCAAAGGCTCATGCGTAAGGCCCTGGGGGATCAGATGGGAAGGAACGCGGAAGCCTACGTCGACGACATCGTCGTCAAGACCCGCGAGGGTCGCACCTTCATCGAGGATCTGGAGGAAACATTCGTCAACCTGAGGAAGGTAAACATCAAGCTCAACCCCGCTAAGTGCGCCTTTGGCGTACCGTCGGGAAAGCTGTTGGGGTTCCTCGTGTCCAATCGCGGGATAGAGGCGAACCCCGACAAGGTCAAGGCCATCGAAGAGATGCGTCCTCCGCGCAATCTTAAGGAAATGCAACGCCTTGCGGGGTGCATGGCAGCCCTGGGGCGCTTCATCGCGAGGAGTGGGGAAAAAGCTTTGCCCTTCTTCAAGCTCATGAAGCGCACCGGTAAGTTCGAGTGGACTCCGGAAGCCGACAAGGCCTTCGCCGAGTTAAAAAGGTACCTCACGAGCCCACCGATCATGGTTGCCCCAACGACTCGCGAGCCCTTGCTACTCTACATCGCGGCAACTCCAAGGACTGCAAGCGCCGTTCTCGTCGCGGAGCGGGACGTCAAGGTAATCGCCAAGGAGGTCACTCCTCCAGGCTCGGGGGCTCCTCACGAGGGAGAGGCCGCTTCACCTCCCGCCCCTCGGGAGGAGCCGCCCGAGGGATCTTCGCCGACCGAGCCGCTCTCTCAGAGCAATGCTCGAAAGCCTCCTGAGGGGGAGCCTTCCGAGGGGGTCGTCAAGGTGCAAAAGCCTGTGTACTTTGTCAGCACGGTACTGCGCGACGCGCGGGAACGCTACACAATGCAGCAAAAGCTGCTCTACACCTTGCTCATCGCCTCGCGGAAGCTACGCCACTACTTCCAGGGTCACCCGATTAAGGTGGTAACCGATCGGCCCCTGGAAACCGTCCTGCGCAATCCCAATGTCACCGGGCGGGTGGCCGAGTGGGCTGTGGAGCTTCAGCCTTTCGAGATCTCCTTCGAAACTACAAAGGTAATCAAGAGCAAGGCTTTGGCCGAGTTCACTGCAGAATGGACTGATCCATTCGTAGACGAGCCTCTAGAGGTGGAGTCGACTCTCCCTGGAGAGGAGGCCCCGGGCCTCTGGGTCATGCACTTCGACGGCGCCTTCAACCTTCCGGGCGTGGGAGCAGGCGCTGTCTTAACCTCTCCCTCTGGATACAAGCTTTTCTACGCTGTGCAGCTCTGCTTTGGGCCGGAACACAAGGTCTCCAACAACATCGCGGAGTACGAAGGACTACTTGCAGGCTTAAGGGCTGCGAATGCCTTGGGCATCAAACGCCTCATCGTCAAAGGAGATTCACAGCTGGTTGTGAACTTCTCCAACAAGAGCTACACTCCAAAGGATGAGCACATGGCGGCTTATCTCGAGGAGCATCGAAAGATGGAAAAGCGCTTCCAAGGCTTGGAGCTGAAGCACATCCCGAGAGGGGAAAACGTGGAAGCCGACGAGATCGCCAAGCGCGCTTCTCATCGCCTGGCACAGCCTGCCGGCGTCTTCGAGGAGCGTCTCTTCAAACCGTCCGCTTCTCCGTCGACATCCGAACCACCTCCTCCTTCTGCTTTGCCGCCGCCACCGGAGCAGGGGGCTCCGGATTGCGGGCCTCCTTCGGGTGACCGCGTCCTCCTGGCATTGGCCCGGCAGGAGGGAGTGGATTGGATCATCGAGCTCAAGGCCTACCTCACCAGCAGCAGGCTTCCTGAGGATGAAGAGGAGGCCGAGAGGATTGTGCGGCAAGCTTCGGGCTACTGCGTCAAGGATGGTGACTTGTACCGGCGTCGCCCAAATGGCGTCGCTCTGAAGTGCATATCTACTCACCAAGGCCAAGAGCTTCTAAGGGACATCCATGCCGGCGAATGTGGGCACCACACTTCAGCCGCAACTCTAGCTGCGAAGGCATATCGAAGCGGCTTCTACTGGCCTTCGGCGCTCGGAGATGCGTCGGAGATGGTCAAGAGGTGTGAGGCGTGCCAATTTCACGCCAAGCAGATACATCAGCCGGCGCAAGAGCTGCGCACCATCCCACTCACTTGGCCCTTTGCAGTTTGGGGGCTGGACATCCTCGGCCCATTTCCCAGAGCGCAAGGGGGCTATCGCTACCTCTACGTCGCCATCGACAAGTTCACCAAGTGGGTGGAGGTGGAACCGGTGTGCACAATCCCGGCCAGGTCCGCCGTCAAGTTCATCCGTGGACTGGTCTGTCGCTTTGGTGTGCCTAACCGCATAATCACCGACAACGGCAGCCAGTTCACCAGTGGCTTGTTCCGGGAATACTGCGCATCGACCGGCATCAAAATCTGCTTCGCCTCCGTCGCTTACCCCAGGAGCAATGGTCAAGCCGAGCGCGCCAACGCTGAAGTGCTCAAAGGGCTCAAGACGAAAAGCTTCAACGCCAAGCTCGAAGCCTGCGGCAAAAAATGGTTAGCCAACCTCCAATCCATCTTGTGGTCCATCAGGACTACTGTCTCCAAGCCTACCGGAGAAACCCCTTTCTTCCTGGTCTACGGGGCGGAGGCAGTTCTTCCCACCGACGTCAAGTTCGGGTCGCCAAGAGTGCTCGCCTGCGACGAAATTCGCCAAGAGGACCTCATCAAGGACCGCCTCCTTTTGCTCGAAGAAGCTCGGTGCCAAGCCGCGCTCCGCGCCGCGAGGTACCAGCAAGGACTACGCCGCTACCATAGCCGCCATGTTCGAGCAAGAACTCTGGAGGTCGGTGACTTGGTGCTGAGGAGAATACTCTCTCGTGAGGGTCTACACAAGCTGTCTCCAATGTGGGAAGGACCCTTCAAGGTGACGCATATCGCCAGGCCGGGCTCGGCGCGGCTGGAAACCGCAGAAGGCGTGCCAGTGGGGAACCCGTGGAACATAGCTCATCTGCGAAAGTTCTACCCTTAGGTTCCTCACGAGGAGAAAAAGACCGTTTTTACGGCACTTGTATCAGCTCAATATGCTCTTAAGCACTGATATTAAGTTAATGCGCAGTACAACGCCTCTGCTTCGGCATGACATCAAAATGGCATGAAGTCCATTTATTTTCTGATTGTACTCCTCGCGGAAGGGGGCTAGGCACGGTGTCTATGCTGGGGCCTTCGCCCGGAAAACAGCAAGCCCGAAAAACCCGAAGGGAGCGAGCTCTGGTCGGGGGCGACGGCCCCATTAACGATCACCTCTGGATGCCCATGGTGCTTAGTTCCTCGCGAAGTACGCCAGAAAATAAAAAATCTTCGAGGAAAAGTCCAAGGTGTGCCCATGGCACCCGCTAAGGACCTACCCCTCGTGAGCAACCCTCACGAGGGTGCAAAGACGCGTCGATGCACTAGCATCCGCAGGAGGATTCCCTCTCTCGAGGAAGGCCTAACGTGGCAGGATTATTGAAGACCAAGGCCGCTCCGATAAATCTTGCGAAGGAGACGCAGATCCGGAGGTCCGCGCCAGGCCCTTCACCTCATGAGCAATCCTTGTGAGGTGTCGACGGTCTCTGGGCTCTCTTAAGCGTCGACGTTTTCACGTCCGTGAGGGTCCAGCTTCCCTCAACGACGAGGAAGGCCCCGTGAATCGCCACGCGCGGCAATTTGCTCTTAGCTGCTGGCACAGATAGTGCCGCGCTCCTCCACGACGGAGAAGGTCCCTGTGCCGGTCACAGGGGCATCTTATTTGCCTTCTTTTTTCGTTTGTTTTACCGACTTATTTTTCCGTTTTCGGGGATTTGGGGTTTTTTCTTTTCCAACTCTTTCTTCAACTTCTTGTCTCAGGAATCGTCCATTGTGTCATCGGCGCCGAACCCGTCCCGAGCTCAGAGGTGGAGGGAGGCTTCCCGTCGATACCTGCAGCTCGCCAGGGCTCTCGAGCAAGCAAATGGCCGGGACAGTGAAGGACAGCAAGATTAAGCAACTGGATTTCATTAAAGCACCCCCAGAGGGGGAAGGAGCAAAGCACGATGGGGCATTCCCCGCCGGCAAGGACTACACAATGAAAAGGGGAGGAGACTAGCTCCCCTCCCCAGAAGACTACCGCCCAGGACCTCCTCTTCACTGCGCCGGGAGCTGGGGGTAGGTGCGGCGGACGCCGTCGGCGGTGAAGATCCGCACCATTGCCTCCAGGGTCCCCAGCTTGAAGCGGAAGACGAGGCGGTCGCCGATGCGGAGGCGGCAGCCGAGGGCGAAGGGCCTCCAGCGGCCGGAGAGGACGACGTTGCCGTGGGCGTGAAGAGATCTGGCCTGCTCTGCTCCCCCAGGGTGATCTCCCCGGCGGCTGGGCCGTGGGCGTGAAGCACCCTCCGGATGGCGTCGGGCAACCGGAGGGAGTTGAACCCCGGGGCGTCGACGACGACGAGGAGCTCAAGGAAGCGGGACCCCGGGGCGACGAGGGGTCCCAGCATCGCCGCCGCCAGGTGGCGCGGAGTGGCGATCACTCCGTTCACCGGCGGGGCAGGAAGATCTGCGACCGGGGGAGGGGGGCCCAGGGCGGCCTCCACCTCCCGGAGGGCCCGATCGATGCTCCCCGAGGCGCGGGGAGCAGGCGCCGCCGCCAGCGGCGACGACGAGTTCAGGGCGCCTCCACGCGCAGGACCCCTGAGGGCCAGGGCGCCGGAGGTCCCCGCGGCGGCGTGGCTCGCCTCGCCCTGCCGCGGCGCGCCAATGCGGAGGGGGCCGCCGGCGCCGGGCGTCCACTGGGCCAGGACCTTCGCCTTTTTCCCGCTGCCCAGGGGGCGCCCACGGCGCTTCGCCCCAGAGCTTGGACCGGCGGCGGCGGAGTTGGAGGGGTCCATGCTCTCAGGGAAGAAGAGGTGGAAGTGGCACTGGTGGAAGGAGGTGAAGTGCCGACGGTCTCGAGGAGGACCTATTTAAGGGGATCACCCAGCGTCGATGCGTCAAATCCCAGCGCGGGAACCGAAGCGTTGGCGCAGCGCTCTGCAGTCAAGCGACGCATCATTATGATGGATGACGCCTCGGAGACTGTAGCGTCGCCGCCGTTTCGTCTCACCAGCTGCGGCCACGACACGCGTCTGCGATCTCTGCATCTTCACATGGTCCTCTGACCGCGCAGTTGACGCGTGCCGTCGGAGGGCCCAGTCGCTTCGGGGGCCCCCGTCCCTTCGCTTCCTCAAGAGGGCGCGTTGTGGGCCGGGCTCCCGGGGGCTACTGTCGGTGTAATGGATACCGGGATATCCCGGTCCACCTGCTCCTGGGCCCCGTCATCGGCCCATCTTCAGCCCAGGAGATAATCAACAATCTTCGCTACGGAGAAGACCCTCACGAGGAGGCGCCTCGTGAGGAGAACGACGACAGAAACCGCTAAGGACCAGAAGACCTCCTCGCGAGCCCCTGCTGGTGAGGAGAGGAGGTACACCCACGTCAGCCTAGCACGATTTCGTGCGGGGCAAGAAGACAACGGGCAGAAGACCGCGTACCGTCCACGCTACCCCCGACAGGGAGGAGACCAACTTTCTCTGTGCCTGCCCAAAGCGGCACAGTGGCAGTTGGCCACCCCCCTAAATATAGCATGGACGGTGCAGGGCGCCAGAGGAGGACGTCAGCCTCCTCCACCCACTCCTGTGGACCGGCGCCACTGCCCTACGAAGACCAAGTCTACAGAAGAGCATAGTCTACAGCTGTCCTCCCTCCTTGGCCGTGTGTGGCAACCCCTTCCCCAAGAAGATAAGGGGAAGGAGGACCTTGGCGCTATAAAAGGGGGGAGAGGCCACCCCTTAGGAGGGGGGATCGGATCTTCATCTTCTTCAAGCTGCTAGCTGGGCACGCAGGTTCTTCAACCTCTGGCCAGCTAGAGCTCTGTAACCAAGGCCTTGTACTCCTCGCGAGGTGTCGCGTCGTAATACAAGAAGGCAGGAAGTAGGGGTTTTACCTCACCACGAGGGCCCTGAACCTGGGTAAATCTCGGTCTCCCTCTCTGCAGTGCGTAGCGCGTCCGACAATCGAGGCTTCCGTCACCGTGTTTCGTTGCGATCCAAGATCTCCCACGTTCAGCCCCCTGCGTTCGAATCTTTTGGGTCCGTCGCGTGGTACCCCGTGTTCTTGCGACACGAAATCCATCGACAATGATGAACTTTCTCTAATGAATCCCTTTCCTAACTGTTCTGCTAGTTGTTTCTTGAGTTCTTTCAATTCATCAGTGGACATAGGGTAGGGTCTCTTTGCTATTGGTCCTGTGCCAGGCAGCAGATCAATGAGAAACTCTACATCTCTATCGGGTGGCATTCCTGGTAGCTCATCCGGGAACACATCGGGGTACTCATTCACTATGTGCACTTCATCTAGGCTAACCCCCTTAAGATGGTTTAGCCTAATATCATTAAAATCCAGTTGAGATTTGTATCTTATTCTTCTCCCTTCTGGAGTGGTGAGTGTAACAGCTCTGTTCACACAGTCTATGACTCCTCCATAGGTAGTCATCCAATCCATGCCCAAGATTACATCTAAACCCTGTGAGTCTAGGATTACTAGATGGGTTGGAAACTCATATTTACCAATTTCCATAATCAGATCCCTGCAACCAGCGTTGACTAGCAATTCTCCACCAGGGGAACTTACTTTAATGGTTTTTCCTATGGTTTCAGTAGGGAACCCATTTTTGTTTGCAAAAGTTCTTGATATGAATGAATGCGATGCTCCTGTATCAAATAAAACTAATGCTGTAAATGAGTTGAGAGGGAACATACCCATTACTGCATCAGGTTCATTCATCACCTCCTCCACATTGAGGTGGTTCACTTGGCCCTTCTGGAATGGATTGGGCTTGGCAAGCTCTGTGGTCTTGTTCTCCGGGCAGCTGGAGGAATAGTGACCATTCTTCTTGCACTTGAAGCAAGTGATACCAGAGAGATCCTTCTTGGGTTCAGTGTTGTGGCGATGCTGGCAGTTGTGTCCGCTGTGATGTCCACTGGAGCTGTTTCCCTTGAATCCTCCGTTGTGCTTATGGCCGCTGAAGTGACTACCGTTTCCTTTGTTGAAACGGTTCCCTTGCTTGTGAGAGCTACCATGACCACTGCTCTCAGATGAGTGGTGCTTCTTGTGGAATGGTTCCACATGGTTCTTGTTGTTACTGAACTTCCTTTTTCGGTTCTCCTCTTTCTTGATGTTGTTGTCCAGAGTGATGGCCTGATCAAGTAGAGACTGATAATTTGGAGCATAGGCCACTGACAGGGGTATTTTGAGTTCTCCCTTGAGCCCACTGAGGAACTTTTCCTTCCTCTTTGCATCAGTATCAATATCTTCAGGTGCATACCTGGACAGAGCACAAAAGTCATCCATGTACTCCTTCAGAGTTCTTCCACCCTGACGCAGACCACGGAATTCTTCCTTCTTCACATTTATAGTGCCCGAGGATATGTGGGCAGTACGGAAGCCTTCTCTGAAGGTGTTCCAGTCCAGATCATCTATTGGATGGGTAACCTGGTATGTCTCCCACCACATAGCTGCCGGTCCTTCCAGTAGGTGAGCAGTGAAGCGCACCTTCTCAGCATCAGTGCACTCGCAGGTGGTCAGATCCTTGTTGAGCGAACGCAGCCAGTCATCAGCTACTATTGGCTCCGTAGCAGATGAGAACTTATTGGGTCTCAGCCTCAGAAACCTTGCCAATCTATCCACCTGGGGTGGGGGTGGCGGCGGTGGTGGTGGAGGATTGTTATTGTTGTTGTTATTGTTGTTTGCATTTGTCTGGAAGAACTGGGTCATCATTTGCATCAGTTGTGCCTGAGCTGCCACTAGTTGCTGAATTGCCACATTGGTGTCGTTGTTGTTGTTTCCATCGTTGTCATTGTTGTTCGGTGCACGTCGTGGCGGCATCTGAGGTAAGGTATAGCATAGATGAGTATTAGACAGATAAAGCTAAAAGGAGTAAAGATCCTACCCATGCACAATACAACAAGCCAACCACAAACAATAAACAAACATACGACCTTTGAAAAAAAGCTTTAAACTTTGAAGCGTACAACTTGACAAGTTTAGAAGTAAGTACTAAGAGTTTGAAAAAGTAAATGATCGATGGTACTGTCATACCAACATGGTAAGACAATACAAACGTGCTATCGCAACCGATACAAGATGATGATGGTGGTCAACTAGCCTCTCTTAACCCTCTTGAGGCATGAGAGGGGTAGAGGGTCTCGACGTTCTGCCTTCTTGAGGTCTCTCAGTGCCTTGGCTTCCCATTCCTCATAGGATAGACCATCACTAGAGGAATACACGAGTCTCTCCTCGGGATCCTCTTCTTCCTCGGATTCCTCTTCCTTCTTACTTGCTTCTAACTCAGCAAGCTTCATCTTTAGCTTCTCATTCTCAGACTTCAGCTCATTGTTGACTTCCTCAATCTGCTTCTTCTCATCTCCCAATTTCTGCAAGTTGTCATACTGCAGCAGTAAGGTCTTCTCCAGAAGATGAGCCAGATGTCATCTTGGAGAATTTTCCCGCCTAGCTGTAAGGGTCCTTCAACAATCTTGAGCTTGTTCTCCAATTGAGTCTTCTTCTCATCCATCATCATGAGAGCGGATTCAGTCTCCATGATCTTTTTGGTGACAAGATCCATGAGATCTCTGAACTGGTCATGGTTAATAATCTGCTTCTTCAGCATGTCTTCCAGATTGACTGAGCAGCGCTCCCTCTCGGTGAGGTAGCCTCTCAGAAGGGAGTGGAACTCCTGGCCTCGGCGATCCACAACATGTCCTCCAACAGATCGCTCTCCAATCATCCCATAAGCTGAGGGACGTGGAATGAGAGTCCTGTACTTGTGGCGAATGCGGGCGATGGCGCCCTGCATGGCAATCTCCACAGAATACCTCCAGTCCACATATGCTTCGGTGTACTCCATCGTGGACTCTCCTTCTTCATCAAGTCTTCCTTGGATAGTGGTTTGGATCAACCACTTCTCCATACCATACTCCTTGTACTGCATCTTCCCACAGAAAACCGGAGGTGGTATCTGAAGCTGGGTGGCGAGGTCAAGCAGTACCTCTGAGAAAAGGTAGTCTCCCTCACCAGCTACCACTCTCTCATCGTAGGAGTCCATCTACAACATTTTTGAAAAGAAGAAGGAACGATCAGAACAAGAAGAGAAATACAAGTAAGAATGAAATGGTTAAGACAATAAGATCATAATCATTTTGCATAACATTTAGAAATATGACTTGTGTCCTAAGGTTTTCCAATCCTAGGGTCTCGATCCTACAGGCAACACTATGCTCTGATACCATTTTGTGACGCCCCACCTTTGGATTAAGGTGGAACACCTGTGTTATGTGCTATTCCCTGGATCAATGATAGCACCACAGAACAAAATATAGTAATCATTGCATAGTATCAAGATTACACGCAGATCCAGATACATAAGTCTCACAAATTATTACAAGTCTTTGGTCTCATGGACCGATAAAGATAAACAGAGTTCAACTTAAGCACAACGGAACTAAAATAGTAGCGAGCCTCCATCTTCAGCATGCGCCACAGGCAGTCATGTTGGTATGTAGACTCGAGATCCTACCACTTCACTCCTCATCAGAAGAACCTGCACATTTGATTATGCAGCCCCAAGCATGGGGGTCAGTACAATGATGTACTGGCAAATGACACATATTTGGTGGCTGGTGTGAGAGATCTAGCTACATGCTATTTGGCTGGTGGATCTCTGGGCTAAATTTGCATAAAGCCAATTTTGTCCTATTTTGAGTCAAGATTTTATTTCGAAGGTTTTATTTTCAAAGGGTCGAAATAACCCCCAAATACTACATAGTTGCAAGTTATGTAGCACTGGGCGCAATTCAACAAAGTTGGAACCTCAGGCACCACCACCCCTCGGAGTGTGTG
Organism: Dactylis glomerata; assembly: GCA_007115705.1. Lineage (NCBI taxonomy): Eukaryota > Viridiplantae > Streptophyta > Magnoliopsida > Poales > Poaceae > Dactylis > Dactylis glomerata. The sequence goes on along the minus strand of QXEO01001598.1, from coordinate 1,353,432 downwards.
GTCCTTAGTTCCTCCCTCGGGGTTTCTAGACAAATTTTAGTCATTCAGAATCGGTGATGAGATTCTTCCGTACATTCCATGTCTAGAGACTCAATTGTCCATAACCGAGGACACGGCTAATCGATTAGTTTTAAAACACCTTGCAAGGGTTGTGCACTTTCACCTTACGATTCATTTTATGCCCATACATAAAATGAAACGAGACCTTTTAGAAGGAGAGGGCAACTAACTTGGCAAGCTCCGTTCCCAACCTACAATTCAACTACCACCACTTCTTGCCGACAAGTTACACTCCCACATCTAATCAGTCAAGACAGAGCCCATAATGTCATAAGGCTGCACTGGAAGTACACTAAGCATGGAAGACATAGCCATCTCTTTGTTCCTGGGTGGCAAACCACAAGTGAACGCCTAGGCAGCAACTACACAATGCGTAGCCCCAGGTCATGCCCAGGCAACAACTACACATTGGGCAGCCCCAGGTCGCCACTCAACATCGCCTCCATCATCAAACCAATCCACCCAGGTGTTTCATTTTAGTTGAAGTTCTTAATTTGTTCACAAAACACTTTTAACAAGTGATTAAAGCATGGCATCAATATTTTTCAAAGTATTTAGCATCCTAACAGGTGGGGTCTTGAGGGATTGCTACACACTACTAGGATCTAAGCATTTGATAAAATAGTTGAACAAATCACCTATCATGCATACTACAAGAGGTTAATATACTAATGCATAAGTAAATTGGGTAAGGGACATGTGTGTCACTTGCCTTGGTAACAACTTGCACACTCGCAACAGTCACAATAGTATCCTTGCTCCTCTTCACAATCTATTCAATCCAAACAATCAAGCAATGAATATTCTATTTCTAATGGCAATCATAGACATGTATGCATGTATGCATGTATGCAAATGTCATTTTAATTTCGCACACTAAGTGAGTGTGTGAAATGTTGTATAAGATGGAACATGATGCTTTTGGAAACAAGTGTGGTGTTAGAAAGGATTTTATTTACTAAATAACAAGGTAATGAACAAAATTGTTCATATGATGCAATAGGATAACACTTTGGAAAAATAGGTTCTGGTTGCTACTGTACTGCAAAAATAAGTTTGAGCTACCACTGGTTAGGTGACAGTAACTTGAAGCCACTGCAGGTGGTTTCACTCAAAAATAGTTTTTAGAAAACAAATGGTAAAGAAAATGGTGATTTGAACATATTTAACAGTAGCAAGTTTGTGCACGTATCAATTTTGAAAACTTTTGCTTCTGGAGTGTTCTATATGTTCCAAGGATTCCGTAGACTACAAATTTGTAGCATTTGGACTCATAGAACAAAAGTTATGAATTTATTATGAAACCGAAGGTTTGATTCAGATCTGACGAAGGATTTAAAATGAACCCATAAAATAACAGGTTTTATTGCATTATTGGATTCTACACATCCTAAGGATTCCAACGAGGTATTATTTGTAATTTTTGGTTAAGTATTTTATTTTCTATCGATTTTACAAGATGCAGTAGCAAACTGAAATTTGAAATCGATTTTGAAATCGATTTTGACTGGATTGACCGGGGGCTGACTGGCCTGGGTGACGTGGCGCAGTCCTATTGGTCGATACCGATTCGGTAAAGAGATCTATTCTCGGCCGTTGGATTCGGATCTGAGGGACGAGGATGGTCAATGGGGGAATGCTCACCGGCGCGGAGGTTTTCTGGCGAGGTGGTACTGGAGTTCGTCGTCGACGAGGTTTCGGCGAGCGGCGATGGCGATGAAGTAGCAGACGAGGTTTAGCAGCCGACGGCGATCTCGAATTCGTGGTCGGCGACGACTTGCGCTTCCAGAGGCGACGGCGAATGATGGCTGGAGGCGACGGCGGGTTCGGTGATCGTTGGTGAGCTCGAAAAACTGCGAGAAAAAGCGGGGTGAGGGTATCAGTCGAAGCTCCAGAGAGAGGGGAGAAGGAGAGGGAGTCTGAGGGGAGAGGGGAGGCTTCACCGCGTGGATACCGACGAAAATTGGCGGCGTGTCTGCACGGTCTCCGGCGAGAGATTCCAGCAGCCTGGCGGCCAGAATCGAGAAGAGGAAGGGAAGGGAAAGGAGAGGGGAGTGCGGGGCTTTATAGGAGAGGTCATTGAAGACCATTTACTCGTGGATTGAAGAGGGGAGGGATCTCCGGCGAGCGTTACTGGAAACGGAGAGAGAGAGGGAGGGATTAACGGGAGGAGAGGGATGACAGGTGGGTCCCGCTTGGCGGTGAGAGAGGGGAGGGGTGAGCTGGGTTGGGTTGGCTCGGGGTGGTCTGGGCCGGCTGGCCTCCCGGGTGCGGCCCAAAGTGGGCTCCTGGCCTCTTTCTTTTATTTTTTTTCCTTCTGCTTTCTTTTTCTTTTGTTCTGATTTTTGTTTTGAGTTTTTGAAAGAGTTCTTCTATTCAGATTTGAATAAAATCAAAGCTGACCACTTCTGGTCTTTAGAAAGTGTGTTCAGAACCTATAAACTAGAGGTTTAGTGATAAGATGGAAAAGGAATAATTTGTAAGAACTTTTAAATATGAAGTTCAAATAAATAGGAAGTTAAGATTAATAACTTCCCACTATTTGGTTTTCACAAGGAAATTTTACTAGAGGAAAAATAAAATAGCTCCATAACAATGGAACTCATTTTAAGTACTTTCTTTCTGAAACCCTTTTGTTCCTAAAATTTGGGGTAAAAAGGCATTTGAAAACAATATTCTTTGGAGAATAGGATTCAAAACTTTGAAAAAGATCTTGAAATGCATTATGCCATGAATGCATGATGAAATTTTTATTTTTTGATATTTGGGATGTTACATAGAACCAATGTCGCATAAACCATAATAGCAATGATCTCCAGTCCTGACAGAAATAACAGGAACACTTGTTTTCCTATGCCTTTTAGGATGTGAGAGAATGTTAGAAGCATCTTCACAAAAGAGAATATATTCATCCCCTACATCTTTAGTAACAAGGTCCTTCAATATAGCTACAGGAGACTTAATAGTAATTTGCTCATCAGGCTCTACAGCTTTCTTAGTACTTTTATTAGACACACTTACCAAAGTAGAATACTTTTTTACCTTAGCAGGGAAAGGTGTCTTCTCAAAATAAGGTTCAGGCACAATGCTATCAACAGTACAAACTTCAGTGGCTGCAGCAGGAATATGACTAATGGAATCTTTATAAGGCGCATGATATTTGTTCCAGTCTTTCTTTGGAACATCAAGATAAGAGGCAAAGGCCTTAAGACAATTAGCAAGTATTTGAGAATCAAGACCATAAGAATTGCTAACACTATGAAAGTCGTCGGTTCCCATAAAAGTTTTAATGCATTCATAATCATAGTTTATACCTGACTTCCTACCTTTGTTGTTTTCCCATCCTTCAGCATTCTCTTGGATACGGTCAAGAAGTTTCCACTTAGCATCTTCTTTCATATGAGTAAATGATCCAAAACAAGAAGCATCCAAATAATCCTTATCAGGAAGAGTAAGCCTCGTATAAAAATTATCAATAACAATATTATTGGGGAGCTCATGAATGGGGCATTTGAGCATTAGTAACTTCAATCTCCCCCACGCTTGGGCAATACTTTCTCCATCATGAGGCCAAAAGTTATATATCCAGTTATGATCTTTATGAATTTCACTTGGAGGATAAAACTTGGAATAAAAGAGAGGCACAATTTCCTCCCATGCAATAGATGGACCATCTTTAAGCAGCCGATACCACTCCTCAGCTCCGCCTTTCAATGATAAAGAGAATAGCTTCCTCTTGACCTAGCTCGGCGAAATACCTGCACACTTGAACAACTCGCATAATTCATGTATAAATAGTAAGTGATCACCCGGATGGACAGTTCCATCTCCTGAATAGCAGTTATCCATAACACATTCAACAATTTTCATAGGTATTTTAAAAGTATCTAATTCAGCAGGAGGTGGTGGTGGTGGTTCATCCATATGTGCAGCAGTGGTAGAAGTGTTCCCAAATAGGAAACCAAATGGAGAATTCTCCATAGCAAAATAAAATAAAAGTAAAAGACAAAAATAAAAACAATACTCACAGCGACGGTTACCTTTACCAATTCCACTCTTCAATAGCACTTCACTCCCCGGCAACGGCGCCAGAAAATAGTCTTGATGACCCACAAGTATAGGGGGTGTATCATAGTACTTTCGATAAATAAGAGTGTTGAACCCAACGAGGAGCAGAAGGTGTTGACTAGTGGTTTTGATCAAGGTTTCACTATAAATACTAGCAAACGGGTTTTCAGGGGTATTTGGTAATGCAAATAAATAAAGTACGAGTAAATAAAAGACAGTAGTAATAATTGCAGCAAGTGGCCCAATCCTTTCTTTAGCAAAGGACAAGCCGGTTGTGTAACTTATGATGACCAAACGTTCTCGAGGACACACGGGAGTTTCTATCAAGAGCTTTCGCTTCATGCCACTAAATAATCTTTATTGGTTTGATAAGTGCTATGGGGGTGAACCTGTGCTAGCGCACTACCCTTACTAGGATAAATACACACTTGTGATTATACCCCTTGCAAGCATCTGCAAATACAAGAAAGTAATTAAGATAAATCTCACCACAGCCTTAAACTCTAAGATCCTACGCTCCCTGGTGCAAGGGTTTCCCAATGGAGGTTTAGGTTTCTGTCACTCCAGCAACCCCACAATTGGTAGCCAAATACACAATGCATCTCACTAGGCCCATAAATGGTGAAGTATCATGTAGTCGACGTTCATATAACACCACTAGTGAAATAACACCACAACAAATAAATATCAAACCACTAAATATTACTTAACAATAATCCACTACTAACATCTTGACTTCTCCCATGTCCTCAAGAACTAAACGAACTACTCACAAGACATCATATGGATCATGATCAGAGGTGAAATAATGGTAAATAACAATCTAAACATAAACCTTAATTCAACGGTTCCACTCAATAGCATCAACTACAAGAGTAATCAACACCGGGAAAGTTTCCCCTAAGAATTTAACAAGATCCAACTCAAGATGTTATAGCGGGATGGCGTGGTGATGGTGGAGATGAAGGTGCTGGTGATGGAGATGATGATGATCCCGATGAAGTCCGATGCGACGGTGATGATGATGGCGACGATCTCCCCTCTCCGGGAAGGAATTTCCCCGGCAGATTTCTGCCTGCCGGAGAGCTTTTCTCTCTCTGGTGTTTTCCACCCCGCAGAGGCAGCGGTGTCTATCTCTGAGGCCCCCCCTTGACTTAGGTTTTTGGGGACGATGAAATACGCGAAGGGGCGACTGCAGAAGTGGGCTAGGGGGCTCTCACCATAGGTGGGCGCGGCCAGGGGCTGGGCCACGCCCCCTGCTGGTGAGGCTGCCCTGTGGCCCCTCTCGCCTTCTCCTTCCGGCTTCTTCAGTCTTCTGGGAAAATATAATTTTCTGATATTTTTCTGGTCTTCAAAATATGGTGCCTTGACGGTCCTTTTTCCAGCAGAATCCTGACTCCGGTAGCAAATCCTCCAATGATCATCAAACATGTAAAAACAGAGGAAATAACATAAGTATCATCTCTAAATATGAAATATATCAATGAATAACAGTAAATTATGATACAAATTAGTGATGCAAAATGGACGTATCATGGTGATGAAAGCATCTCATCTACACCCGCTTGCCAACAACCTAGGAGGTGCATATCCCCCGGTGTCCGTGTTCCCACACCCAACATCTGGCACGGCGGGTAGGGGCGCGATATTCATCTTTGTCAACTACGGTTCTCCCTCCCTAGGCCATGCCAAAGGGTGGAGGAGGCATGGCGGCCCGAGCAGCCGCTACGCCCATTGCAGATTGGTGGACGACCCACTCGGCGATAGCCGCCTAGCAGCGCACGCTGGTAGAAGCGACACTTGCAGCCGCCTGGTCCTCTATGGCAGGCGCGGGGGCATAGTCCGCCAAGCCGGCAAACATCGCCTAGCAGTAGGGAGGCGGCACGGGATCTTCTGCCATCCTTGAGCCTCAGCTGCAAGGTGGCGCAGGAGGCGCTGCCTTCGGCTCTCTTCCCAACGGTGGCACAGGAGGTGTCCCCGTCGGTCCTCATCCACGTGGCGTAGGAGGCGCCACCTCCGAGGAGTCCCAAGGCGGCGTAGAAGGCGTCACCGTTTCACCGATGGAGAAGGTGGTGGGTAGAGAGTCCCACTCGGTGCTGGTCACAGGAGATGCCTCCTCCTCCTCCACCTCCCCAGCCCAGAGTACCTCGGGCCGAGGGTCCTCACGCTAGCCAGCGTGAGGCTGGAAGCGGTTTAAATGGTGGCGTGCTGGTGTCTCACCGCTCCGCCCAGGCTCCCTAGGGCATACACAACCTTGGGGAGGCCTTGATCGCCATATGTACCCTCACCTCTTTCCCTCTGGCACAAGGGACACCAGTGTACAGGGTATGTGAAGCTCGAATCAAAGAGCTGACCGCGTATGTGCAGCGCCGCACCGACATGCCACAGTCTTGTTCACGTTTCGTCGCTTAGGGGGCTGGCGCGATGACTGTGCACCATGGAGGCGCGGCCGCTACGACCGCCCATCGTGGTGAAGCGGAGCAAGCTGCGGCAGGTCAGGCTCGGCGCCAAGCCATCATATATCAGAACGCAGCAACATCTCCAGCCCCAGCTACCAGGGCCCCGGTTCAGCCAATTTCGGGTGGCTCGTTGTCTTCTCAGCATCGCCGCGAGGAGTGCCGTGATGTCGAGACCGAGCGTTAGGAGGATGCTCCAGCGGCGCGCCACCATGCCCACATGGGAGACAACCCAGCAAGGACGTCATACTCGTTCAGTGGGGGTTGCCTAGCCTTCACCGTCGTGTGACTTGGCCTCGCAAGTTCCACCCCAGCATCACCTTCAAGTGCGATGTGTTCATGGACCCCCATGAGTTCCTACAGGTCTGCACTATGGCCATGGAGATCACGAAGGGGGGACACCCCCCATGTGATGGCAAACTGGTCCCCGCTGGCACTCAAAGCGCTGGCTAGTGACTGGTTGCTTCGCCTTCCTCGGAGCTCTGTGCTCATGGGAAGACCATTGCGAGCAGTTCGTTAACGTGTTCTAGGGCGGGTACAAGCGTCCGGGAACCCTTAACGACCTGTTGGCATTGTCTTAGCGTCCCAAAAGAGACACTGCATAGCTTCATGTAGCACTTCTGCTAGCTTGCCCACGGTGTGGTAAACACCAGCGACGGCAAGATCATCGCGACATTTATCACCGGAGTCCATGACAACCATTGTCGTGAGGAGCTTGAGATCCGTGAGCCTTCCACCGTCAGTGAGCTCTATGCACTTGTTGATGAGTGCGCGCTAGTGGAGAAAGGGCAGTTGGCCTCGGAATGTGTAGCTCAGGCTGCCAATGATCCGGTGCCCACCGATAGGAAAAGGAGATGCGCAAGCGCGCCTCCAAGCAGGTCTTGGCGGCCGAGCCAGGACCATCAACGGTGGTCGACAAGAAGATCAAGCCCAATGCTCTTATGGATGCGGCGGCAATGACGGCCCAGGGGGCATGGTGCCCCATTCATGATACTAACACTCATGATCTGAGGACTTGTCGTACGATCTAAGACTTGACGGAAAAACGCAAGAAGCGCTTTAGGGAGCGAGTCGCTGCGGGGACCATCGACAACTGCTATAGTTGTGCCAGCCAAGCCACATGTAGTGCGACTGCTCCGAAAGGGTTGCCGGGGGAGGCGATGCTGGCGGCCGGGAAGGGGGTCACGCAGGAGCCCAGGGAGGACGAGGCGGCAGCCGCGAAAACCCTCACCGAGAACCTGATCGCCATCCTGCCGCATCCTTTGGCGAAGTAGGCATTACGGGAGACTACACAGAGGAAGCCACGGTCGTGTGCATCCATGGCGGAGATGCCTCGCTCCCCAGCCTAAGTGTGATCAAGTGCTTCTCCAGGGAAATCCTGGCAGCGGAACTAGGCACTACTACAAAAATAGCTACCCGTAGCGCACCTGTTATTGCTACCCGTAGCGCAATCCCACGCGCTGCCACTACCACGCCACTGGTAATACATTACCCGTAGCGCATATGCACGTGCGCTTCGGGTATGTATGTTACCCGTAGCGCATGCAGGGGGTGCGCTATAGGTAATAGGTTCATGCGCTATGAGAAACATATATACCCGTAGCGCACTGCGTGGTGCGCTATGGGTATGTATATTACTTGTAGCGCACCGTCAAGACCATGCGCTACGGGTATAGACTTTACCAGTAGCGCATCTTGTTGTCAATGCGCTACGGGTATGTTTTTTCAAATTTCGAAAATATAGCCATTTATACTGCCAGATTACAGTTTTTATACAGAAAAATGCACAAATACAAGATCACAAGAAGTGTACAGGAAAATGCAATATAAATAGTATGAAATAGACACGGAATATGAATCTCATTGTTTCTGAAATGAAGCGATCACATATTACATGAATGTCTGTAAGTCACCGGCACCGGTAAAGTACGCAAGTTCATCATCCCATATTACATGAATAAGATAGTTACCTACGGTACGATGAAGTACACTACAACCGCAATCACCGCGCTGAGCAAGACGGCGGTGGTGACGCCGAAGAAGGTCGTCCTCCTCTCCTCTCGCAGGTGGTTCCCTTCACCTAGCTTCCGCCTCCGGCAGCGTCTTGTACCCTTTGTAGTTGTTGCCCTTGAACATGTTGACTTGCTTCAAGCAATCTTCCTAGTGGACGTAAACTCCAGGAACCCTACCCCTGTACACCACGTACGACATCCCTACCTTCAAGACAAATAAGGTTAGAGAACAGAAAGCAAGAGTTCATCACATGTGCAATAGTTATGAAATGACATAATTAACTAGGATGTACTTATTAACTTTACACCACGACTAAGTTCATCGCATGACATGATCATCGATCAGAACTAAGTTTACATCACAAGATCATCGATACATAGTTCATCACTCTAGCTAGTGAATAAACATTTTGGCTTGCCAATATCAGGAACAAAGCGGAAGCCGCCTCCTGCCATCAAGAATGCCCCGTCGTCGCCCTACAGAAGCAGCCTCTGATCTACTTCATCATTTGATGGCTTCAGCTCGACAGTGTAGAACATCCCTCCTTTTTTGATGACATCTTGAAAGATGATTGTCGCAAACTGCTCCTGGATGCGATAGAACTGTCCTCTTAGATTGTCATCATCAATCATTGCCAACTTTTGGGCCTAGGGTTGGAGTGACTCTGGCAGTGTCAAGTTTTTTCTGTCCCGTACCATCGCCAGCATATGATATAAGGCGTAATAGGCCTCCTTGTGACTTCCCTCGGGATGCTTAATGCAGGGAACAACGTAGTATGGAGGAAGGTGTACATGTCGTGCTTGGTCAGCCGCTTACTCTTGAATGAGCCGCCCTCATGGACGTACTTGGTAAGAGCATCATCCAAAACTATTTTGACATGCATGTAGTTCTTCTTTATTGCACTGCTCGAGTCCAAAAATAGGGTACGCATATACATCGTGGAGATGTGGATGAGCGTACAGTATTTGTCTCTGCGCAAAACAATTGAAACAAAATGTTGGCAAAGACCGAGATGGAAATCTAAGAAAGAAGGCGGCGAGCCAATCACTTACTCGGGAAAGTAGGCCAGAAGGAAGTCCTTCCCAATGTTTGACGTCATGACGCCGCTGAGATAGTTAGACGCGACATTTCGGCCTGCCAATTTAGACAACTGGCTTTCACGTATGTAGTAGGGGTCCACTAGCACGATGCTCGGGGTCTTGTCTCTAATGATTTGCATCTGGATACTTAAGGAAAATAGGCGGACGAGGGTCTGGTATAGCCGATACATATGAAATATGTCGAAGATGTCGGCAAACCAAAGCATCATAATATCGGCGGGGGCAGCCTCGACGAAGCCCTTGCCTTTTGGCACCTTCGCCATGTAAAGCGGGTACGTTGAATCATTTTCATCAAGTTGGCGTTGTTCTAGGTAGAGAATAGAGTCATGTAGACTCCGCATATCCGCACTGCAAGCCTTGAGCATTCACTCATTCAGCATCAGCGCACCCATAGTATGCACAATGTGATTAAGACCCTTGTGTCTTGGTGGCCCGTCCTGAGCTCGGATCGGTTTCATAACCGGCGGCGGCTGGCTCCTAGTTTCCTTCTTATTTTTCCTTTTCCTTTCCTTTTTCTTCAGGGGAATTGCATTCTGCTTCTCGACCACCTTACGGAGTGTCTTGGGGGAGATAAAGTTTTTAGGCTTTCCTCTTGGAGGCTCCGTCCAGGCGGTATCTGGAGGCGTCTCCTGAGAATGGAATGACAAACGTTTGGTGATAGTTTGTCGTTTGTCCGAGGGACCTTCAAGGTCATTTAAGCCATCACAGTAGGCAGTATTGATGTAGGCATCAACGTCGACTTCATCATCATCATCATTTGGATCCTGTGCCATCTGCATATCATGATCAGGATCAGCCACCACATGGCTTGGCCCCGACACGACCGGCGGTATTATCCGTGGGGCGGTGCTCCCCGCCCCTAGACGAATCTGACTCTCTGGCCATAGCATTATGTGGCCAAAGCACTGTCCGAGGGCTTTCGGCTCTTCATCTTCGTCTCCCTCGGGTTGAAAGGGAGGCATCACGTGGTCACAGCCCCGTAGCGTCCTAGCCACTTGGATCCTTAACACGTTGGATGGCATCTACCGACCGTGGAACATCCTGTTTCCCGGTTGCATGATGCTACCCATGGCAACATCCTTCAACACACCGTCGACGTAATGTAGAAGAGTGCAAGGAACGTCGGCGCCCGCGGCCTGTGAAAATAGGTGTAGGCCGGATGTTATGCAAGTGTATAGGTTACACAATGCGGAAAGTGTAAGTTGAGCCACCGCCGCTTAGTTACCTTGACGGCGTCGAGCTCGGCTGCTGTAGAAGGACCACCGACGTACATCGGCATGCAGGTCACGAATTGACTGCTTCGTTGCACGGTACCAGCCGCTGCATGATGACCCACAAGTATAGGGGGTGTATCGTAGTACTTTTGATAAATAAGAGTGTCGAACCCAACGAGGAGCAGAAGGTGTTGACAAGTGGTTTTGATCAAGGATTCACTGTAAATACTAGCAAACGGGTTTTCAGGGGTATTTGGTAATGCAAGTAAATAAAGTATGAGTAAATAAAAGACAGTAATAATAATTGCAGCAAGTGGCCCAATCCTTTCTTGAGCAAAGGACAAGCCGGTTGTGTAACTTATGATGACCAAACGTTCTTGAGGACACACGGGAGTTTCTGTCAAGAGCTTTCGCTTCATGCCGCTAAATAATCTTTATTGGTTTGATAAGTGTTATGGGGGTGAACCTGTGCTAGCGCACTACCCTTACTAGGATAAATACACACTTGTGATTATACCCCTTGCAAGCATCCGCAAATACAAGAAAGTAATTAAGATAAATCTAACCACAGCCTTAAACTCTAAGATCGTATGCTCCCTGGTGCAATGGTTTCCTAATGGAGGTTTAGATTTCTGTCACTCTAGCAACCCCACAATTAGTAGCCAAATACACAATGCATCTCACTAGGCCCATAAATGGTGAAGTATCATGTAGTCGATGTTCACATGACACCACTAGTGAAATGGCACCACAACAAATAAATATCAAACCACTAAATATTACTTAACATAATTCCACTACTAACATCTTGACTTCTCCCATGTCCTCAAGAACTAAATGAACTACTCATAAGACATCATATGGATCATGATCAGAGGTGAAATGATGGTAAATAACAATCTGAACATAAACCTTAATTCAACGGTTCCACTCAATAGCATCAACCACAAGAGTAATCAACATCAGGAAAGTTTCCCCTAAGAATTTAACAAGATTCAACTCAAGATGTTACAGCGGGATGGCGTGGTGATGGTGGAGATGAAGGTGCTGGTGATGGAGATGATGATGATGATCCCGATGAAGTCCAGTGCGATGGTGATGATGATAGCGACGATCTCCCATCTCCGGGAAGGAATTTCCCCGGTAGATTCCTGCCCGCCGGAGAGCTTTTCTCTCTCTGGTGTTTTCCGCCCTGCAGAGGCGGTGGTGTCTATCTCTGAGCCCCCCTTGACTTAGGTTTTCGGGGCCGATCAAATACGCGAAGGGTCGATGGCAGAAGTGGGCCAGGGCGGCCACACAACAGGCCGGCGCGGCCAGGGGTCAGGTCGTGCCCCCTGTGTGTGTGCCTGCCCTGTGGCTCCTCTCGCCTCCTCCTTTTGGCTTCTTCAGTCTTTTGGTAAAATATAGTTTCCTGGTATTTTTCTGGAATTTCTTGATTTTCCGAAATATGGTGTCTTGGCGGTCCTTTTTCCAGCAGAATCCAGACTCCGCAGCAAATCCTTCAATGATCATCAAACATGTAAAGACAGAGGAAATAACATAAGTATCATCTCTAAATGTGAAATATATCAATGAATAACAGTAAATTATGATACAAAATAGTGATGCAAAATGGACGTATCAACCCCCCCAAGCTTAGACCTTGCTTGTCCCCAAGCGAAAACTGAACTCGGTAAACATGACCACAGGTGTATGGAGTGAAGTGTCGATAATCAAAATACGGACAAGAAGCACCACATTTACCAAAGCACAAAGTATAATAGACAACAACTTCCCTTTATATGATATAGACTTGCAATAAGTAAAAGGGAATCACAAATAAAGATGCACAAGGTAAATTATAATTGGTGATGGCAAACCTTAGTTCTTGGTCAGAGAATCAATGAACAAACTATACTTATGTTTGAACGGAGCCTTTTAAAATAGAGCTAACATAGCAAAAACTATATGCTCAATAGGGCAAACTCTTTGTAATCATGGAAAGCTTTCAAAGATATATTCCTTCAGGTAAAATCATTATACTAAACAAAGGAAGATAATAAACATAATTGAACGGATCAACATATGGGTGAGTGAAACATAACAACTCGAATGCTTGCTTGAGATAGAGGGGAATTGGTTGACTCAACATAAAAGTGAAAGACAGGCCCTTCGCAGAGGGAAGCAGGGATTAAACATGTGCTAGAGCTTGTCATTTGTAAAACAGAGGTAAAAGTTGTTTTGAGAGGTGGTTGCTTTTGTCAACGACTAGCAACGGAGTTCTTGATATCTTCCATACTAAACAAGTGAGAGCGGTTCCGAGATGTTTGATTAGTTGGCACAATTGTGCTCTTTTATAGCTTAGCACTCCTCCCCACCTTTTCCTTTCTCAAACCATGGCTAACCGATTCCATCGGGTGCCCACCAACTTTCACATACCATGGAGGAGTGCTCTTTTTCTTTTCTTATTTAGATTACAATGGTCTGACCAGCTCCCTTGCAAAATTAATGACGAGCAGATGAAGCTGCCTAGTCGAGGGGTACTCAATTGAGTATGGAAGATAAGAAACCCAACCACTACGTCCTCATGAGCTAAAAACAGTGGCACAAAATGAGAAGTATTTGAAGGTTTTTGAAAGGTAGCACATGAAAATTTACTTGGAATGGCTTGAAATACCATGCATAGGAATTTATAGTGGACTCCTTGGAAGTAACTTGGCTTTTGGGAATTGGATGCACGAGAAGTATTCCCTCTCAGTACAGGTTTTTGGCTAGCAAGCATAAGAGTTGCATGAAACAAACATACATATAATAAGAACAATCATGCAAACTTCCTTGAAAGTACAACGATTTTAACTTGAGAATGCTATTGCTTATGAGCTAAACATGAAGGAAAGCTGAAATGATGTATCTACTAGCACTTCTTTCTACGTTTTCTACTCAAAACTCAAGGTAATGTTGCTACTGACCAAGCTAAGTTTGCCAAAACCAACTAAATTTACTCATGCTCCCAAAGTGATACCAATACTAATCAACAAGACTAATCTATAAGAGAGATTGCAAACTAAAATAAGGTGTGCGGAAAGTAAACGATAAAACTTCTCATTAATATTTCATTACCGCAACTCACACAAAGGGATACATAGATAACGAACTAAGGAGGGTACTTCCACACTGCAAACTATTCTATAAGACAACTTCTCTATTCATGATATGACTCTACTTGAAAAGTAAATGAGCAAAAGATGATGATGTGATACCGCGGCACTCCCCCAAGCTTGGAACAAGCCAAGGGGATGCCTATACCAATGACGATTTCCTCCTTCGGCGGTGGTGGGATCATCCTTGGGTTAATGAAATATTCTAGCATCCTGCGAAGCCTGAGATTCTCTTCTTGAAGTATCTGTATCTCCCTCTCCAGAACTCGATATTGGGCACAAAGCTCGTCAGTGACCAGCATACCCTCTTTTATTACAGGCATGAAATTTAGATCCAAGACTGGAAACGTTGGTCCCCGCATATTGTGAGAAAAGGCACGTCCGGCGTTCATCGATCCTACAAAAGTAGGGTTTCTCGCCCTTGATCCTCCGGCCTCCTGTTCCTCCTTCAGCTTGGGGTCTTGGTGGTCATCTTTCCTAGGCATTTTGCCCTTGTCGTTGCTTGAAGGAGCCATGATCCACCTAGAACTGAGAACAACTCCTGACAGAAACAGCTTGAAACGAAAACACTATGAAAATATGATATAAAAACCTTGGGCAATCCAGGGGGTTATATAGGCAAAAATTACACATCGAGGAGAAATCACAGGAGGAAACCGGGACGGAAACGAGCTCCGGGGTGCTCTCACACCTGGGCGGGGTGGCCAGAGGTGGGCCCGTGCCCCCTGTGTGTGAGGGCACTCAGGACTCTGTCTCCTGCCCGTTTTCGTCTCGTGATTTTTCATATTTAGCAAAAACAATAAAAGTAATACTGAAAAAGTTTATCGCGAACCTTTTCTGACTAGAACTATTACCTATTCGAAAACGAACTCTGCAGGTTCCTGCATATTGACCTGGATGAATTCTTCCGGCAAAACTGTTTGAATAACATCAACATCTTCATTATAAGAATCTCCAGCGATATAATGTTTGAGTCTTTGACCATTCACCACTTGTGTAGTGTCATCTTTTAATGAAGCAATCTTTATCACAGCTGAGCGGTATACTTCCACAATAACATAGGGTCCTTCCCATTTTGAGAGTAATTTTCCTGCAAAAAATCTGAGATGAGACCTATACAATAGAACTTTCTCACCAACATGAAACTCTCTCTTAAGAATTCTCTTATCATGCCATTGTTTGACTTTCTCTTTGAAAATTCTGGCATTCTCATAAGCTTCATTTCTCCACTCATCTAGGGAACTCAAATCAAGCAACCTTTTCTTACCGGCGAGTTTAAAATCTCTATTAAGCTCTTTCACTGCCCAAAAAGCTTTGTGTTCTAATTCTAAGGGCAAGTGACACGCTTTTCCGTAAACCATCTTATAAGGAGACATGCCCATGGGGTTCTTATAAGCAGTTCTATAAGCCCATAAAGCATCGTTTAACTTGCTAGCCCAGTTTTTCCTAGATCTATTGACAGTCTTCTGCAAGATAGAATTAATCTCTCTATTTGAAAGCTCTACCTGCACACTAGTTTGGGGATGATAAGCAGAAGCAATTCTATGATTAACGTCATATCTAGCAAGAGTCTTTCTAAAACCGCCATGAATAAAATGAGAACCTCCGTCAGTCATAAGATATCTAGGCACACCAAACTTGGGAAAAATAACATCCTTAAGCATTTTTAACGAGGTCTCACCATCGGCACTCTTTGTAGGTATAGCTTCTACCCACTTGGTAACATAATCTACAACAACAAGTATGTGAGTATACCCTTTTGAAGGAGGAAAAGGACCCATGAAGTCAAATCCCCAACAATCAAATGGTTCAATAACAAGAGTGTAACTCATAGGCATTTCATTACATCCAGAAATATTACCAACTCTTTGACATTCATCACAAGATAAAACATACCTTCTAGCTTCTTTAAAGAGGGTTGGCCAATAAAACCCTGATTGTAGAACCTTTTGTGCAGTTCTATCTCCTGCATGATGTCCTCCATAAGCACTGCCATGGCAGTTTCTTAATATTTCTTGTTGCTCATATTCCAGAACACATCTTCGCATAATACCATCAACTCCTTCTTTATATAAGTGTGGGTCATCCCAAAAATAATGCCTCAAATCATATAAGGTTGGAGGCAAATACTTGGAAACAATAAAGTTAGCATAATCAGCATACCAAGGAAGGTCTCGCGAGGTTACATTTATTGAAGCCAACTATTCATTTGGAAAACTATCATTAACAGGAATAGGATCAAAAGAAATGTTTTCCAATCTAGACAAATTGTCAGCAACAGGATTTTCAGCACCTTTCCTATCTACAATATACAGATCAAATAATTGTAAAAGCAACACCCATCTAATAAGCCTAGGCTTAGCATCCTTCTTCGACATAAGATATCTAATAGCAGCGTGATCAGTATGAATAGTAACTTTAGAATCAACAATGTAAGGTCTAAACTTATCACATGCAAAAACAACAGCAAGAAACTCCTTCTCAGTAGTAGCATAATTCTTTTGAGCAGCATCAAGAGTCTTACTAGCATAGTGAATAACATTTAACTTCTTATCTACATGCTGTCCAAGAATAGCACCAACAGCAAAATCACTAGCATCACACATAATTTCAAAGGGTAAATTCCAATCAGGTGGTTGAACAATAGGAGCAGTAGTTAAAGCCTTCTTAAGAGTTTCGAAAGCTTCCTTACAATCATCATCAAAGACAAATGATACATCTTTTTGAAGAAGATTAGTAAGAGGCTTTGAAATCTTAGAAAAATCTTTAATAAACCTCCTATAGAAACCAGCATGACCAAGAATACTACGAATACCTTTAACATCTCTGGGACAGGGCATTTTCTCAATTGCATCAACTTTCGCTCTGTCAACTTCAATACCTCTTTCAGAAATTTTATGTCCAAGAACAATTCCTTCATTCACCATAAAGTGGCATTTCTCCCAATTAAGAACAAGATTAGTTTCTTCACACCTCTGCAAAACTTTATCAAGATTATGCAAACAATTATCAAAAGAAGTTCCATAGACGGAGAAATTGTCCATGAAAACCTCCACAATTTCTTCACAAAAACCATGAAAAATAGCAGGCATGCATCTTTGAAAAGTAGCAGGATCATTGCACAAACCAAACGGCATATGTCTATAAGCATAAGTTCCATAAGGACAAGTAAAACTGGTTTTCTCTTGATCTTCCTTTTTAACAGCAATATAAGAGAAACCAGAATAACCATCAAGAAAACAAAAATGAGTCTTCTTAGACAACCTCTCTAACATTTGATCTATGAACAGTAAAGGATAGTGATCTTTCTTAGTAACTTTGTTTACCTTTCTAAAATCAATGCACATCCTATAACCAACTACTACCCTTTGAGGAATAAGCTCGTTATTCTCATTAGGCACAACACTGATACCTCCTTTCTTAGGAACACAATGAACAGGACTAACCCATCTACTATCAGCAATAGGATAAATAATACCAGCATCAAGGAGCTTCAATACCTCATTTCTTACCACTTCCTTCATCTTGGGAATTAAGCGGCATTGATGTTCATCAACTGGCTTTGCATCTTCCTCCATGTTAATAGCATGCTGACATAAAGTGGGAGAAATCCCTTTTAAATCATCAAGAGTATATCCCATAGCTCCTTGATGTTTCCTGAATATCTCCAATAACCTTTCTTCTTCCTTTCCTGAAAGCTTAGAACTGATAATAACAGGATATATTTTCTTATCATCTATATAAGCATACTTAAGATCATCAGGTAAAGGCTTTAATTCAAAAACAGGATCTTCCTTAGGTGGCAAAGTGGTACCAAGATCCTCCACAGGTAAATTGTGCTTAATCAATGGTGGTTGATGAAGAAGAATATCGTCGATCTCTTCTCTTTCCTTCCTGAAAATATCACTTTCATGGTCCTCCATAAATTGCTGCAAAGCATTGTTAGGAGCAAGAGCAATAGTGGCAAGTTGTTTAACTCGAAAACTTTCATCAGGCAATTCACTTTCAAAGGGAGTTTTAGCGAACTTAGAAAAATTAAACTCATAAGATTCTCCATCAAACTTAGTAAAAAAATTCTCCTTCTTGCAATCTATCACAGCACCACAGGTATTCAAAAAGGGTCTACCAAAAATAATAGGACAAGTTTTACTAGCTTCCGTACCAAGTACTAGAAAATCAGTAGGATATTTAGTCTTACCGCATAGAACTTCCACATCTCGAACAATACCAAGAGGCCAGACAATCCCTCTGTTAGCAAGCTGAATAACCACATCAATCTCCTCTAATCCACAAGGGCCAATCTCATGCATGATTTCTCCGTAAAGCTCTAAAGGAATGACACTTGAACTTGCACCAATGTCACATAAACCATAATAGCAATGATCACCAATCCTGACAGAAATAACAGGAACACTTGTTTTCCTACGCCTATTAGGATGTGAAACAATGTTAGCAGTATCTTCATAAAAGACAATATGTTCATCTCCCACATCTTTAGTAACAAGGTCCTTCACTATAGCTACAGGAGACTTAATAATAATTTGCTCATCAGGTTCTGCAGCTTTCTTAGTACTTTTATTAAGCACACTGACCAAAGTAGAATGCTCTTTTACCTTAGCAGGGAAAGGCGTCTTCTCGAAATAAGGTTCAGGCAAAATGTTATCAACAGTACAAACTTCAGTTAGCAGGAATATGACTAATAGAATCTTTATAAGGCGCATAATATTTGTTCCAATCTTTCTTTGGAACATCAAGATAAGAGGCAAAGGCCTTAAAACAGTTAGCAAGTATTTGAGAATCAAGACCATAAGCAGTGCTAACATTATGAAAGTCATCGGTTCCCATAAAAGCTTTAATGCATTCATAATCATAATTTATACCTGACTTCCTACCTGTGTCGTTCTCCCATCCTT
This sequence comes from Dactylis glomerata, assembly GCA_007115705.1. Classification (NCBI taxonomy): domain Eukaryota; kingdom Viridiplantae; phylum Streptophyta; class Magnoliopsida; order Poales; family Poaceae; genus Dactylis; species Dactylis glomerata. The sequence continues at coordinate 1,334,471 of QXEO01001598.1, read as the reverse complement.
CAGCATTTTCTTGAATATGGTCAAGAAGTTTCCACTTAGCATCTTCTTTCATATGGGTAAATGATCCAAAACAGGAAGCATCTAAAAATTCCTTTTCATGAAGAGTAAGCCTCGCATAAAAGTTATCAATAACAATATTACTGGGGAGCTCATGAATGGGACATTTGAGCATTAGTAACTTCAATCTCCCCCACGCTTGGGCAATACTCTCTCCATCATGAGGCCAAAAGTTATATATTCTATTACGATCTTTATGAATTTCACTTGGAGGATAAAACTTGGAATAAAAGAGGGGTACAATTTCCTCCCAAGCGATAGATGGACCATCTTTCAGCAGCCGATACCACTCCTCAGCTCTGCCTTTCAGTGATAAAGAGAATAGCTTCCTCTTTACCTGGCTTGGTGAAATACCTGCACACTTGAACAACTCGCATAATTCATGTATAAAGAGTAAGTGATCACCCGGATGGACAGTTCCATCTCCTGAATAGCAGTTATCCATAACACGTTCAACAATTTTCATAGGTATTTTAAAAGGATCTAATTGAGCAGGTGGTGGTTGTGGTTCATCCACATCCGCAACAGTGGTAGTAGTTTTCCCGAATAGGAACCCAAATGGAGAACTCTCCATCTCAAAATAAAATAAAAATAAAAGACAGAAATAAAAACTATACTCACAGCGACGGTTACCTTTACCAATTCCACTCTTCAATAGCGCTTCACTCCCCGGCAACAGCGCCAGAAAATAGTCTTGATGACCCACAAGTATAGGGGGTGTATCGTAGTACTTTCGATAAATAAGAGTACGTCGAACCCAACGAGGAGCAGAAGGTGTTGACAAGTGGTTTTGATCAAGGATTCACTGTAAATACTAGCAAACGGGTTTTCAGGGGTATTTGGTAATGCAAGTAAATAAAGTATGAGTAAATAAAAGATAGTAATAATAATTGCAGCAAGTGGCCCAATCCTTTCTTGAGCAAAGGACAAGCCGGTTGTGTAACTTATGATGACCAAACGTTCTCGAGGACACACGGGAGTTTCTGTCAAGAGCTTTCGCTTCATGCCGCTAAATAATCTTTATTGGTTTGATAAGTGTTATGGGGGTGAACCTGTGCTAGTGCACTACCCTTATTAGGATAAATACACACTTGTGATTATACCCCTTGCAAGCATCCGCAAATACAAGAAAGTAATTAAGATAAATCTAACCACAGCCTTAAACTCTAAGATCCTACGCTCCCTGGTGCAATGGTTTCGTAATGGAGGTTTATGTTTCTGTCACTCTAGCAACCCCACAATTAGTAGCCAAATACACAATGCATCTCACTAGGCCCATAAATGGTAAAGTATCATGTAGTCGACGTTCACATGACACCACTCTCCAGGAAGGAATTTCCCCGGTAGATTCCTGCCTGCCGAAGAGCTTTTCTCTCTCTGGTGTTTTCCGCCCCGCAGAGGCGGCGGTGTCTATCTCTGAGCCCCCCTAGACTTAGGTTTTCGGGGCCGATCAAATACGCGAAGGGGTGATGGCAGAAGTGGGCCAGGGCGGCCACACAATAGGCCGGTGCGGCCAGGGGTCAGGCCACGCCCCCTGTGTGTGTGCCTGCCTTGTGGCTCCTCTCGCCTCCTCCTTTTGGCTTCTTCAGTCTTCTGGTAAAATATAGTTTCCTGGTATTTTTTTTGGAATTTCCCGATCTTCTGAAATATGGTGTCTTCGCGGTCCTTTTTCCAGCAAAATCCTAACTCCGGCAGCAAATCCTTTAATGATCATCAAACATGTAAAAACAGAGGAAACAACATAAGTATCATCTCTAAATGTGAAATATATCAATGAATAACAGTAAATTATGATACAAAATAGTGATGCAAAATGGACGTATCACTGCATTAATCTCCAGCGCCGCGATGTTGGCGACGGGTGTCACCAATACATTTGGCACCACGGTGTTGGTGGCCAGTGGTACGTTCAGCGCCCCGGCATTGTTCCAGTTGCTGTCGATCATGCTGGGTATCGGGGGCAGCCCAACTCGACCTGCCTCTTCCCAACTCCCAAGAGCTTGAACAATGGTAGGGATGAAGGAGGTCATCTTTTCTTGAACTTGTTTTTTCGACAATCTCTAGAATCTGTGCCAGTTTCTCCCTGAGTTCTCGAAGCTCGCGGCTTTCATCCACATTGAGTGACCTCTTTCCCCTTTTTGGCTTGCCAAACTTGTCTGACCATTTCACGGACAAGCCTTCGCCGAGCACACGGCCAGCTGATGTCGGTGGTTTCAACTTTGGCCATCCCTTTATCACATTCACAGCTCTATTCAAAGCCGTGTCCCACCTCGATGACCTAGCGGTCGTCGAACCCTGGGTTGAGGACGTCTGAGATGCCTTTTCTTCAGCAAGTAGAATCTCCTCAAACTTCTTCACCTTCGGATCCGTGGTAAGTTGCTTGGTTTTTGGGTCCCAATGGTACTTGGACCTAATTACTTCCCTGGCCACCGGATCTTCGATTCGGAGCCAAGGGTTTTCAATGCCCTTCGCCGCATATTCCGCGTTCTCTCGCGCCCATATCTTATCCTTCCCTCGGTAACCGCCGCCACCGAGGTTGTGGACACCCAAGTTCTTGGACTGCAATTTCTTCCCCCAATCACTCTTTTCCTTGGTACGTATGTCATTGGGGTCGCACTTGAGCTTCATCTCATCGTAGTCCGCTTCCGTGACCGTCGGGTTGCTCTTATTGACCTCCTCAAATGTTTGACCCTTGGGGATCAATTTCTTCACCCGGACTTTCCAGCTGGCCAGGGCGGTGCTCATCTTTGTGATGGCGGCGTTGTTCACAGGATTCTTACTGAGATCCGTGTTGACATACTCGGGAGCAAAAATGTATCGAGCATGAAGCTTCTGCAAGAGGAGTGTGCGGTAATGCTCGTTGTCCTCACTCCTCAGGTTCACGGTGTTGAGCGGGACAGTGTTTCGGAGGATGCACGACCTCCTCAGGCGCAAGAGGGTACCCATTCTCTGACACTTGTGTGATTTCTTGCCGGTCGGGCAGCAGTTGGTTTGGGCGCCGATCCTTCCTATCCTTTCATGGCTTCTTCTTCCGTTGGGTACCATCTTCACCGCCAGATGTGGTGGTAGTGGTGTCATTGGCACCCTGATCCATATTGTCTTCTTCTACATCCATATCATTGGGATCGGGATCCGCGCCCTCCATCTCCTCTTCTTCTTCCTCCCTATCCTCTACCTCTACCTCCATCATCTCCTCTTCTTCCAACTCTTGGGACAACTTCCAAAATGGCTTGCCAGAACCACAGGCTTCCTCGTTGTCGGCCATGTTCACACTAAATAAAGAAAATGCTATGAGCTAGTGATGTCTACGCACGCGTTTGTTCTTGTAGACAGTGTTGGGCCTCCAAGTGTAGAGGTTTGTAGAACAGCAGCAAGTTTCCCTTAAGTGGATCACCCAAGGTTTATCGAACTAAGGGAGGAAGAGGTCAAAGCTATCCCTCTCAAGCAACCTTGCAATTACGATACAGAAAGTCTCTTATGTCCCCAACACACCCAATACACATGTCAGATGTATAGGTGCACTAGTTCGGCGAAGAGATAGTGAAATACAAGTAGTAGTGATGATTAGGAGTAGTAAATGTAATCTGAAATAAATATCGCTGTGAGCAAACATATAACAAAACAGGAAGTAAACGGTGTGCAATGCTTGGAAACAAGGCCTAGGGATCATACTTTCACTAGTGGACACACTCTCAACAAATATAACATAATTGAACCAATAGATACTATGATCAATATGCAACTCAAAACAATTCTCCAATGGAAAATGAACACTAATCATGCGTAGGGCTACGAAGCACTCCTCAAAGTCCGTATGTACCCAAACTAGATTGTCCCACACTGTCACCGTGAACACACTAGATGGTTCCAACAAACACCAACAATTCATAGAGACATTAACCAAAAGACACACATGATGCGCACACTGTCACCTTCACACCATGATACAAGGTATCTCCGAAGATTACAAATATAAAGCACGGGAGTAGCATAATATCTGAATAATAACATCTACCAATTCAACTAGATACAAAGCTCACGATCACATCATGGGAGAGAGAGGTGAACCACATAGCTACCGGTATAGCCCTCAGCCCCGAGGGAGAACTACTCCCTCCTCATCATAGGAGACAACAAGGTTGATGGAGATGGCGGTGAGGTCGATGGAGACGGTAGAGACGGCGATGGAGACCAATGGAGATGGCTCTGGGGGCACTTCCCCGTCCCGGCAGGGTGCCGGAACGAAGACTTCTGTCCCCCGAAATTCGTCGGTGGCGGCGGCGGAGCTGCAAAACTGTTCTGGAAATTTCGCCGATTCTTTTAGGGTTTTCCATCAGGAGGCTTTTTATAGGTGAAGGGGTATCATCAGGAGGCGACCAGGGTGGCCTCACAATAGGTGGGCGTGGCCAGGGGCTGGGCCGCGCCCCCTGTTGTGTGGGTAGCCTCTGGCCCCTCTCCGGCTCTCGTTCGGTACGTCTTCGATACTCTCCCGGGAAAAATAAGACTTCTGGAACTTGTTTCGTCCAATTCCGAGAATATTTCCTGTGTAGCTTTTCTGAAACACAAAAATAGCAGAAAACAGGGAACTGGCACTGTGGCATCTTGTTAGTAGGTTAGTTCCGGAAATCGCATAAAAACGCCACGAAGTGTAACGAAACAGAAGGCAAATGGTGTAAAAACATGCATGGAGCATCAAAAATTATAGATACGTTTGAGACGTATCAGCATCCCCAAGCTTAACTCCTGCTCGTCCTCGAGTAGGTAAGTGATAACAAAAGAATAATTTTTGAGGTGACATGCACCATCACAATTTGATCAATGAGGTAGAGCATTGAGTGCTGAGATCAAAGAACTTAAAACATGGGCATGAAAGACATAATCATGATAATAGAAACTTAGCAACCATGTTATAGCATGAAAAGAAACACAAAGGAAAGATCATGAAAATGAAACAATGAAAGTCACGTGTGTGTTTCAACCATATGGAAAAACATAACAAATGGTTTTTAGCTTGTCCCTCATGGAGTAGCAAAACATAAATGCATAGGACACCTTCAAGTTTAAGAGGGTGACTAGATACAAGTAATTTAAGAACAAGCAAAACCATAATCATGAATCAATCAATAATAAACTTTGGGACTATGCACATTATACTCAGAATGACAACTATGCTCTCTTAGACGGTGCATAAAGGTAGAAGGTGGAGACTCAACATAAAAGTAAAAAAAAGGCCCTTCGCAGAGGGAAGCAGTGATTAAACATGTGCTAGAGCTTTTCATTTGTAAAACAGAGAGATAAAAACTGGATTTTAAGAGGTGGTTGTCTTTGTCAACGACTAGCAATGGGGTTCTTACTATCTTCCATACAAAAATGAAGCAAGTTTTTGAGAGAGAGATTGGCACTTTTTGTGCTCTTTTATAAAGCTTGGCACTCCTCCCCACCCTTTTTCCTTTCACAACCATGGCTAATCGATTCACCAAAAATCCAAGTTGGAACATCACTCAAACTTGAGCCAAAGTTTGAATCTGAAACAGCAACTATACTCAAATTTGAAATATAAATTTTTGCAAAACTCATTATTTCTCCAGAACAAAAATATGCCTGGGTACCTTATCCAATATGATGAGCACCCAAAGTGGCAAATCTGAAAAATTTGAATTTTGAGTTCTTGCAGGCATTTCATCGAACACTGGCAGCAGGAAATCAAATCAAACCAAACTTCACTGTGCTGCATTGTGCTAGCTCGCTGCAGCCCTGTTGCCATGCCTCTGGACGGTGCCCTGGTCGAACCTAGTCCCCTCTGCCCCGACCCAAGCCCTGGAAGAAGGAGGAGAAGAGAAGCCAGCACCCCCGGACCCCCGCTCTTCTTCCCAGCAGCCTGCACGTCGACGACCACCCTGCCCTCGCCAGAGGAGATCCACAGGACCCCGCGGCCGACCCAGCAACCCCCCAGCACGCGAGCATGGCCGCCGTGGCCGGAGAGGCCGTCGCACGCCGCCAGGACCCCCGTGCAGTGAAGCTTTTGGTCGCCTGGTTCCTCGTCGCCTCGGCCTATATAAACCCCCTCCGATCAAACGGAGATACTCACCCAGCCACCAGCTACCTCCCAGACATCACCACTTCTTCCCTCTCGCTCTGCTTCGCCATAGCCAACCTCGCCGGCGCAGTACTGGACAGGAGGAGCGCCGCCGCGTTCAAGCCCCGGGGAGCGAACTTCTGCAGGGAATCGGAGGAGGAGGAGCACCGCAGCTGATCCCGATCATCGCCGTCGAGTTTCGCTTCCTCTACGCCCCGCCGTCACCGTCGAATGCCGTCGCTGCTCGCAGGTGAGATCCCGCCCGTGCTGAGAAAGAAGATGACCCTGAGCCGTTGGATCCCGATCGGACGATAGCATACCGATTCGGGTTCGTAATTAGATCTGACAGCGCGACCCCACCTGTCAGCATCCATTTTTATTTCTCCCGCCCCGCGCGAAGCGTTTTCTGGGCCGGCCCGTTCGGGGTCTGCTCAGGCTGGGCCCGTTTGGCGAGAAATCGGTCCGATTCGTTTTTAAATTAATTCCCGCCTGTTTTATTTATTTCAAATATGTTTCAGATGGTATTTTCAAATTCAAATTCCTAGAGTTTTATAAATCCAAATTTAGCAAATAAATATTCTTTGGAAAGCTTATAAAATACTCTATCCAATAGTACTGGTTAGATTTCAAAATCAGTTAAGAATAAAATTGGATATGAATAGTGTGACCATAGCTTGTGAAATAATAAAAGATTTCTAGGAAATTATTTAAGCCATCAAAAATTATAAAAATTAAAAAGTGAACTCACTAATAACCCCTCCCACTGTTAGACAACACTAATCTATCCCAAACCCTATTAGTGTGATCACTTAGACCCTAACCCAAACCTATTTGGTAGCATGAAATGATAGATCACTAGTGCACACTTAGAATTAATTGCCCTCATTACCAATTCACTTAGTGAACCCATCCCACTTAAACTTGTCTTAGTAACCCTAACTCACCTCCAATGCTGCACCAATAAACCACCTTGGCCACTTAGCAAAGAATCTAGCTTGCACATTTGAAGACAAACCTAGGAAAATGACTTATCTACCAACACCATAAAATGCAACATGGATGTTTTGGTTAGCAAGTAGAGATGTGTGCTTGGTGTGTTGTTGGCTTGGTGAAGTGATGGTGTGCTTTGTGTTTATTCGTTATTAGACGCTAGTGTTGCCGAGGAGGATATTGGAGGGGATTATTATTATCAAGAAGAAGAAGAAAACCCCGGACATTTTGCCAACCAAGGCAAGCCATCTTTTGATTCATACTCCCACTACCTAGTTTTAATATTGCATTCTACTTGTTTTAAGTAAATTGCATGATTGAATTGCTAGAGTAGAATGATAGAAGCATATTGATGTCTTGATTATCAAGAGCATCAAGCTGAGTTTATCCAACCCTAGTAGTAGTACTATCACTCAATGTAGTTGCTTAGCCGCTAATAAAAGTTGAGGCTATCTCTGGAGGAACCCCATTTGAAAGGTGGTGACTTGACATTGAAACTTGAAATGGGAGATTGCTCCTACACGATGGCTTTATGAAAGAAAATAATCTTGACTAAGAACTATGAAATGTATTTCTCAATTGACAACGAGTGATGTACATGGGTGCCAATTATAACGTACAACCACGTTACCCCTATATGGGAAGGGGCTTAATCCGTAGCTTGTTTATCTTAGTATGGGAGGTCTTGCATCAAATCTTCATGGAAGGACTCCACGGGCGGATACTTCTTGACCAGGTGGATTCCACTAACCCGGTCTCCGGGATGGGCATAACTAGAGGCGCCGGTGCGGGATTCCGTATTCCGGGCTCTAGGGAAGGATCCTATACTAGGATGAGCAAGTGAAAGGTTTTGTTTGATTATCTGAAATCCGCATACCTTTGTGTATGGCGAACCGTGGATTTCTCCCGGCAGATGTATCGAATCTTGTGGGTAAAGTGTACCCCTCTGCAGAGGTTTTCAAACTATTCGAATAGCCGAGTCCTCGGTCATGGACGGTTGGCAAACTCTACCTGGCTTTTGTCAAGACTAAAAATAACAAGGGTAAACTTGGTGAATGACATGAATTTGAATTGACATGACTTGACCGTGATCTTGACACCTTGAAGTTCCTCTTTAGAATGAACTTAGAGAACTAAACCTCTTTTCTACCAATGAGCATTCTTGGGAAATAAAACTAGCTTTTGCAAACCAACTTAGTGCTTAGTCCACTATACCCAACTTTGCATATCTACTTCATCTTTTCATTTATAAGATGGTTTGCGAGTGCATCCAATGTACTCACGGCTGTGTCCCTGGCTATCAACTTGGCCAGACTATGGGGAGGAATACCAGGAGGAAGGGTATGAGGAAGAGTACCAGAACTAAGCTCGTCTCCGTGAGTCGCCATTTGCCTGTAGGGAGAAGGCATGGGCCGAAGACGTTATTTCCGCTGCTATATTGTGTTGTAATAGGACTTGGTCTATATGACCATTGTATTTGAACCATCGTATTGTAATGTCTATGGAACTGGTTACCAACTATGTTATGTATATTGCAACAACGGTTCTAGGATTGCGGTGGAATACATAACGGGCACTTCGAATTTGTATCAAATTTGAGGTCGTCACACTATGAAAAATAGTCTTGTAAAGAGACAAGTCATGAAAGCGCAAAGCAAAAAGCATAGGAAGGCAAAACAAGTTCAACTTCAAGAATTCCAACAAAAAGAGGGGAAACTCAATATTGTTGAGGTCCATCAAACCATGTTTCCCTCTCTCATAGTAACTTTCATTAGCATCATGAATAGAATTAACAATATAACTATCACATAAAGCATCCCTATCATGAGCCACATGCGTAAAAGAATTAATACTCCCCACATGAACAATAGTAGTAGGAGTAGATTCAACAGAATAATTATTCTCATCACCATAATCATCAAAAATAGGAGGCATATTGTAATCATAACTAATTTTCTCCTCAAAAGTACGTGAACTGAAAATATTATACCCATCATCATAACCATCATAAACTAGAGGTTTAGTATCATCATAAGCGAGAGAACAACTATTTCGCAAAGCATATTCATCAAACATATCATCATAAGAAGGAACATGTATAGTACTAATGGTACAACAATTATTTACCTTAGAATCGATACCAAAAAGATTTTCAATATCAAAAGTAAAGTGCTTTTCCCAATTATGATCACTAACATAGGTAATAGGCATAGGAATATCACATAGGGGAGATAAAATATCATCAGAGCAAACTTTCTCCACTAAAGCTGGGGAACTAAAAATATCCTGCTTACAAAACCAGCTTCCCCAAGCTTAGACTTTTCTATAGCATTAGCAACAACGGTATTCAAAGCATTCATACTAACAACACTATTAGCATGCGAATAAAGCTCCAAAGGTTTTTCAATTTTCTCTTCAAATCTAAACTCAGGAAAAAGACGAAAGAACTCTTTATTTTCCATTAAGCCTAACTAGTGAAAATAAAAACAAGAAACAAAAAGATATAATTGTAGAATCTAAAGGAAATAACTTCGAGCACTCACACAGGAGGATGCGAGTACCTTTTACCTTACCTCCCCGGCAACGGCGCCAGAAAAGAGCTTGATGTCTACACACGCGTCTGTTCTTGTAGACAGTGTTGGGCCTCCAAGTGCAGAGGTTTGTAGAACAGCAGCAAGTTTCCCTTAAGTGGATCACCCAAGGTTTATCGAACTCAGGGAGGAAGAGTTCAAAGCTATCCCTCTCAAGTAACCCTACAATTACGATACAGAAATTCTCTTGTGTCCCCAACACACCCAATACACATGTCAGATGTATAGGTGCACTAGTTCGGCGAAGAGATAGTGAAATACAAGTAGTAGTGATGATTATGAGTAGTAAATGTAATCTGAAATAAATATCGCTGCGAGCAAACATGTAACAAAACAGGAAGTAAACGGTGTGCAATGCTTGGAAACAAGGCCTAGGGATCATACTTTTACTAGTGGACACACTCTCAACAAATATAACATAATTGAACCAATAGATACTATGATCATTATGCAACTCAAAACAATTCTCCAATGGAAAACGAACACTAATCATGCGTAGGGCTACGAAGCACTCCTTAAAGTCCGTATGTACCCAAACTAGATTGTCCCACACTGTCACCGTGAACGCACTAGATGGTTCCAACAAACACCAACAATTCATAGAGACATTAACCAAAAGACACACATGATGCGCACACTGTCACCTTCACACCATGATACAAGGTATCTCCGGAGATTACAAATATAAAGCACGGGAGTAGCATAATATCTGAATAATAACATCTACCAATTCAACTAGATACAAAGCTCACGATCACATAAAGATCACGTCATGGGAGAGAGAGGTGAACCACATAGCTACTGGTAGAGCCCTCATCCCCGGGGGAGAACTACTCCCTCCTCATCATAGGAGACAGCAAGGTTGATGGAGATGGCGGTGAGGTCGATGGAGACGGCGGAGACAGTGATGGAGACCGATGGAGATAGCTCCGGGGGCACTTCCCTGTCCCGGCAGGGTGCCGGAACCCCTGAAATTCGTCGGTGGCGGCGGCGGGGCTGCGGAACTATTCTGGAAATTTCACCAATTCTTTTAGGGTTTTCCGTCGGGAGGCTTTTTATAGGCGAAGGGGCATCGTCAGGAGGTGACCAGGGTGGCCTCACAATAGGTGGGCGTGGCCAGGGGCTGGGCCGCGCCCCCTGTTGTGTGGGTAGCCTCTGCTCCCTCTCTGGCTCTCGTTCGGTCTTCGATACTCTCCCGGGAAAAATAAGACTTCTGGAACTTGTTTCGTCCAATTCCGAGAATATTTCCTGTGTAGCTTTTCTGAAACACAAAAATAGCAGAAAATAGGGAACTGGCACTGTGGCATCTTGTTAGTAGGTTAGTCCCGAAAATCGCATAAAAATGCCACGAAGTGTAACGAAACACAAGGCAAAAATTATAGATACGTTTGAGACGTATCAGTTAGTACAATAATTCACAGAAAAATCCGGCATGACCTATGCTGTTTTTTTTGACATAGGCAGTGCCCATTTTGGCTGAAATGGAAGTAAATCAACATTTCAGCCGTAAATGGGCACTCATTTAAATTCCCTGCATACAAATTCATACCAAAATTCCAATAACATGGCAGCAATCTTTTTTATATACTCCCAGATTTATAAAAAACCATACATAACTCCCAGATTTATAAAAATGCATACATAACTCCTCTGAATTTGCATACATAACTCCCAGATTACTCCCAGAATCAAAAAATGCATACATAACTCCCACATAACTCCCAGCATAACTCCGAGCATAAAAAAATGAACAGATTTGCTTGAAATCTCCACCAGTATATGCAAACTCCTCTGAATCTCCACCAGTATATGCAAACTTCACATTGCCAGATTATGTGCACAGATGACCCTTTGCTGGTTCACAGATGTTATTATAACAGTAAGCTGAACTTGTTATGCATATTAGTTATTTTGCCAGAGACAAAATTATGTAGCAGAGCATGTCAAGCTAGTATGTAGCAGAGACAAAATATAGAACTAGTAGCAGAGACCAAGAATGCATCAAGAATTATGTAGCCAGAGATGAAATTATGTAGCAGAGCATGTCAAGCTAGTATGTAGCAGAGACAAAATATAGAACTAGTAGCAGAGACCAAGAATGCATCAAGAATGCATCAAGAACTAGTAGCCAGAGAAAAAATTATGTAGCAGAGCATGTCAAGCTTTCTAACAGATTCTAACAGATTTTTGTTAATGAAATTAAAACAACATTATGTAGCAGAGACCAAGAATGCATCAAGCTTTCTAACAGAGACAAGGAATGCATGAACAGTCACATTTAATTATTTATAGTAGCATTAACAGTAGCATTAACCTACTATGCATCTTTCTGAAATAATACAGTTATCAATTAGTTTTATATCATATGAAAAAGCCTGCTGAAAAAACCTACAAGTAAATCTGTTTATCTTCTAGTTAACTTCTCCAAGTACCTAGTTAACTACATTGCTAATAAGAGACCCTACTGAAAAAACCTACAAGTAAACCTACTGTGCATCTTCTAGTTAACTTCTCCAAGTACCAACAGTAATTTGTTCACACTCAAATTGAATGGTCTAAGAAAATTTCATTAACAGTAGCATTAACCTACTGTGCAATAGTTTTTGGCCTTGTTCATGTCCCTGCACTGCACCTTTTGTTGCTAGGATGTCAGAGTAATTATCAATGCACACTAGTCCATCATGCCAATCTTTACCAGGTGGGGACACCAATATACATGAGTTTTCTGTGTCATCTAATAACCCAACTACCTAATTAAATCTTCAATCCACATAAATGAGAATGTTTTAGTGATGCAGTTGTCAATGTACTCAGTTCGGTGTTAAATTCTCAAGAACATGATCAAGTGTTGCATTCTCATATCAAACACATTACCTAGAACAAAACCACATAATTCCACACTTAATATATGAACTCAATCATCCATAAAATTCACAGTTTGCTAGCATGCAAAACACACTGAAACAGGGGACCCTCGAAATCAATAAAAAACATGGGAAAAGGCTTCCTAAGCACTACCTCTACCGATTACATCTAGCTAGGACTGCGTTAACAAACATCCTAGATCATCAGCCGATGAACCCAGCCTCTAGCTTGTCAGTAGATGAACCATGCAAACAACAGTATAGATCTTAATCAAATGAATGGCCTAAGAACCTGCTGCTAAGACAGAGATGTCAGCGAGCCAAATTGGGGAGAGGGGAGCATGGGAGAGGGAGAGGAGAGGGGAATGCGGGCGCTCACCAGGACCGAAGGACGGTGAGGTTGGGGAAGACAGAGATGTTGGGGAAGGGGCGGTGGCAAGGTCGGGGAAGACGGCGGCGGGGGTCTCCTCTGCGGACGGCAATGCGGCGGCGGGCTCCCTCCTCTGCGGGGACAGCGATGCGGCGGTGGGGCTCCTCTGCGGTGGTAGGCTCCCTCCTCTGCAGGGACGGCGACGCGGCGCGGCGGTGGCACGATGGAGGCGGTGGTGGCAGTGAGTGGATCGGATGTGTGCGCGAAAGTGTGGGCGGCCAGGGAGAAGAAGGGAGGCCTGGCGACTTAACCCTAAATGCGGTTACGCGTAGCGCACGGCTAGTGGATGCACTACGGGTAATATTACCCATAGCGCACGGAGAAGGGATGCGCTACGGGTAATTGACATGTATTGTTTAAAAGAACCCGAACCGGTATAGGACACAACGTCCTCTCTACCCTACCGGCTTTGGCTACCCAGTCTGTTCTAAACCCTAGAGTTCCAGGTTCGAGTCCTAGAACCAAAACTTTTTTGTTTTCTTTTTTAAATTAACTTTTTAGCATGTTATTCATTTTTATATATTATAATATATTCTAAAGTAAATAAGCACAAATAATATTTTTGTATCATGCCAAAAATACAAAAGTGATCGATAAATGATACAAAATATGAGTTACATGTCTAGTTTGGTCCGAAAATGGAAAAGTGATACATAATAATAATATGCCCACACACACGGTCAAACTTGCTACCGTTTCAAAATCTTTTTGCCCTTCTTTGTGAATGTTGAATAATTAAGCCCCGGAACCCCGAGACTTCTTCTCTTGATGTAGCGTCCTACCTTTTACCAAGGTAGAACTCCTGCGTTAATGTGCTACTCCCTGGATCATTAGATAGCACCACAGTACAAAATATAGTGATCATTGCAGATAGTGTCATTTATTACATCGCGAATCCAGATACAATAGTCTTTAAACCTTACAAAATAGCTTAGCCACTTGGACTTGCTTGAATACCAGAGTTCAACACAAACTAACACAACGGAAAGAAAATTGCAATGGGCCTCCATCTTCAGCAATGTGCCACAGGCAGTCATGTTGGTATGCAGGCTCGAGACTCCTCCATCTACTCCTCATCAGAACAACCTACACGTTTGAATATGTAGCCCCAAAGGGGTCAGTACAACAATGTACTGGCAAATGACACATATTTGGTGGCATTTTGTGGAAAGACTATACTACATGATATTTGGCCAGTGGATCTCAAAGGCTAATTTGCATAAGGCAGTTTTATCCTATATTTTCCAAAACCAAAACATTTTAAAGCATTCTAATTTTTCTTTAATATCAAGATAACTCCTAGGTCACCACCACATACATGGTTTTCACTGCCAGTATGTAGCCCCGGGTAGTTACTCTACAAAACTTGGTTAATCACTCAATATCAAGATAACTCCTAGGTCACCACCACATACATGGTTTTCACTGCCAGTATGTAGCCCCGGGTAGTTACTCTACAAAACCAGGTTAATCCCTCAGGTCACCACCACATACATGGTTTTCACTGCCAGGCATGTAGCCCTGAGGCATCCCCACTTTCTACACAAGTTTTAATTATTTCAAAAAAAGTGATGAGATTCTTCCGTACATTCCATGTCTAGAGACTCAATTGTCCATAACCGAGGACACGGCTAATCGATTAGTTTTGACACCCTGCAGGGGTTGTGCACTTTCACCTTACGATTCATTTTATGCCCATACATAAAATGAAATGAGACCTTTTAGAAGGAGAGGGCAACTAACTGGCAAGCTCCGTTCCCAACCTACAATTCAACTACCTCCACTTCTTGCACACAAGTTGCACCCTCACATCTAATCAGTCAAGACAGAGCCCATAATGTCATAAGGTTGCACTGGAAGCACATCTAAGCATGGAAGACATAGTAACCTCTTTATTCCTGGGTGGCAAACCACAAGTGTACTACTTAGGCCACTAACACATACCATGGTTTTCACTTCCAAGATATGTGACTCCTAAGTAGACACTCAACACACCCAAAGCCACACCAATCCACCCAGGTAGTTCATTGAAGTTGTAGTTTAATTTTCAGAGCAAATCATCAATAAAGTATGGCATCAATATTTTTCAAAGTATTTAGCATCCTAACAGGTGGGGTTTTGGGGGATTGCTACACAATACTAGGATCTAAGCATTTGATAAAATAGTTGAATAATTCACCTATCATGCATACTACAAGAGGTGAATACACTAATGCATAAGTAAAATGGGTAAAGGGACATGTGTGTCACTTGCCTTGGAAACAACCAGCACACTCACAGCAATCACACTTGGAGTTCAGCTCCCCTTCACAATCTAATAGGAAATATTGCACACAAATAAACACACTATACAATCCAAACATAAACAACAATACAAACAAATGAAAAGGGTTTGTTTTACATTTTAGATTTATTAAGATACTGTGATAAGAGAGATATGGCAAAAGAATTGTGGATTGTGAGATATGGATTTTGAGAACTCGAGTGGCAATATCAAATGATTGGAAAGGATTGGTCCTCCAAGGTACAATGTAGTGATATAAATCTTGTGCTTGGCATAAGCAAGGTAGAGTTTAGAGATGACTCATGTGGATGGATTCACATGAGTATACGATAGTGCAACAAAACATTACTGAATAAAGTGTGACAACACTTATTCATAATAGTATAAGTTACACATAGGCTTGGGTAGGGGTTTGTGATTTATTGATTTACTCAATTAACTCATTTGTTAATTGAATAGCTCTACACATGAATTCAGGATCAAGGGGACAGAGGATTGAGTACGGGTAAATAACATTTGAGATTATGGTTTAAGGTTTCTACTGGGTACATGGAGTATTGGATAGGTGCTATAATGTTGATTAGATCAACACCACAAGGTTAGCAAGAATAGAATCTATGATTGAGATGTATCACACTTTACTCAAACAACACAATTGTAATTTGAATATATGTGAACTAGACAAGATAGGTCTAAGTAGATATGATCTTGATCAAGATGTTGTTTAGACAACATTGATGTCTAGGTATGATCATAGGGTTTTCTAAGGTAGAAGGAATCACTAATTGAAATGGGATTAATCGATATAGGAATACTCAAATTCTCATATTAGAATTTGAATAATTGTGACATGGTTCAAGAAATTATGGGAGTGATGCTACTGGATAGCCTGCAGTAATACAAAGTCACTGCAATTGGAATCACTCTAAAATAAGTTATAGAGTTTGGATTATCACCAAAATAGTGATTTGGACAAATTTGAATGCACAAAGTGTGTGCACGTATCAAATTTGGATTTTCTTGATCCTATGATGTTCTAAAAGTTAAGAGGATTCCAAAGACTACAAATTTGTAATTTTTGGATTAACAGAACTAAAGATATGAATTTATCGAGCTAACAGAAGGGTTTAACTCAATTTGAAAATAGTTTCAAATTGAACCCATAAAATATAAGATATTATTGTACTACTGGATTGTAGATGTTCTAAGGATTCCAACGGTATATTATTTGCAATTTTACGAGTTACAGATCAAAAGATATGAATTTTGCAAGATTGGGATCAATTCTGATTTGAAAACCTATTTGAAATCTGTTTTAAACCGAGGCTGGCCACGTGGTGTGTTTTGATTGGTAGGTACCGGTTCGCCTGGATTAAGACTTACATCCGTTGGATCTTATGGTGTTTGGACGCACCAGATTGTCTTATACCGGTTCGTTTAAAGATCGATATGGGTCGTTTGATCAAGATCCGGCGGTTAAGACGGGATCTGCTCACCTAGGGTTTCTGTGAGTCGCCGGAAATGGTGCGGGCGGCGGCGCTGCACTCCGGTGGTGATCGACGGCGGCTCTGCAAGTGCTC
This sequence comes from Dactylis glomerata, assembly GCA_007115705.1. Classification (NCBI taxonomy): domain Eukaryota; kingdom Viridiplantae; phylum Streptophyta; class Magnoliopsida; order Poales; family Poaceae; genus Dactylis; species Dactylis glomerata. Next base: position 1,317,599 of record QXEO01001598.1, on the reverse strand, counting down.
CGGGTACTCGGGGAGACGTGGACGAGGTGCGGCTGGTTACGGTGAGTCCGAGAGTGTGGGTGACGTGGCCGATTGTTTCCAGAAGAGCAGGAGGGGAGCGGCCGGAGGAGGCGCGGTGTCGGCAAGCTTCGGGTGCTCGTTTCCCTGCGAGTTAGAACCAACAGAAGGCATCAGGGGATGCGCCAGGTCATGGGAAGGACAACAGGATCGGTGAGAGGAGGAGGGGTACCGGCGGTTCGTCGGATTCGATGGTTTACTGTGACGGGTGCTGCGGACTCCGGCAAGCTATTCCGGCAGCCTGGTGGCGATTTGAGTCAAGATCCGAGGGGGAAAATGGAGAGGGAGTCGAGGGCTATTTATGGGTGTGGCCGGGGCGTCAAAACGGGCAGGGAGTGAAGGGAATTGAAGAGGGGAGGGCGTTACTCCTCGGGCTCGGTCTCCGGCGTGCGTTTCGGCTGGAGGAAGGAGACGCTGACGTGGCCTAACGCGGGGGACCCACGAGTCAGTGAGAGAGAAGGGGGAGAGGTTGTACCGATTCGGGTTAGGCTAGTTGGGCTATGGGCTGGATTCTAGCCTGGGCCGAAACGGTACCCCCTGGCCCTTTTCATAATTTCTCTTTCCTTTCTCTTTTCTTTTTCTGGTTTTTCTTATTTCCTTTATATCTTTTGCATATTTGGTTCAAATTGCTTCAAACCAACTTCATAAATTTTGTGAAATTCACAGAAAGGTTTTAAACCAACATCAAACATGTTTTCAGAACCAAAACAAGGTTTTTAATAAAAGATCTTAATTAAGCCTAATGGTTTTGCTTGCATAAAATAATAGAAATAGAGTTTGAAAACAAATCCTTTGAAAATAAGAGATAATACTTTATAAAATAATGTTTGAAATTATCTTTCAAACTTAGTTTTGATAATGAAATAAATAATTTTGTAAACCATCCCTTGGCAAGCAAGTTTGCATAAAGCTGATTAAGAGCAAGAAAATAATATTTTGATTTTAGGTTTTTCTCAAAGAGGTTCTTCAGGAAAATAATAGAAAGTTTAAAATAGTTTTCTATTAAAGCTTTCAAATAGACTCAAAGTTTTAAATCCTTGTGAAATTTCAATCATCTCAAGCAAAACAAAAGCAAAAAATTTCCCCCCAAAATTTGATAAAATCTTGGGATGTTACACTTGAACGGTAAACCTTTAGGTTGGGTGGTCCGGCTTCTTCTTGTTGTGTATGGTTCATCGGCATCGCTTTCATCTTCCATCTTTGGGTCACCGTACATGTAAAAGTCCTGCTCATTGGCGACTCCATCTATTCCGATGATGTTCCTTTTGCCTCTTTGATGGCGCGGTATTGTAGGTGCTAGAGAACTTGATTGCGTTTGTTGATGAAGTAAATAACCGGCCAGTTGGAAACCCCCAGAGAAGGTTTGATGAATATAGCAGCAAGTTTTCCCTCAGTTATGAAACCAAGGTTATCAATCTAGTAGGAAAAAGCCAAACGACTGAAGGTGATGCTTGCTAGCCTAGTGACACTCCAACAAGGGCGCCGTTAACGATATCTTGTTAGCGCGTCTTCAACTAGTAGCAACGTGGAACCTGCACACAACACAACCAAATACTTTGTTTCCAACTTACGATGAGGTTGTCAATCTCACCGTTTTGCTTGAAACAAAGGGTATGAGCGTATCGAGTGGAAAACAATAGTAGTATGCGAGTAAAGTAAACAGTGCGAGTAAAGTAAACAGGTGATAGCAATGTAAAGGAAATAGGACCGGGGTCCACAGTTCACTAGTGGTGTCTCTCCATTAGATAAAATAACACATGCTGGGTAAACAAATAACCGTTGGGCAATTGATAGAATAAAGATAACGTTCATATGTCGAGAGGATCACTATGAGATTTACTCTGGGCATTACAACAAGATACATAGACCGCCATCCAACTGCATATATGACTAATAATCCACTTGTGGCGAATCAATCCGAGAACTCCACAAGTATTAAGTTGCGAACAACAGATAATTGCATTAAGCAAAGTGTGTAATGTAAACAAAGCATATGCCCTCGAGCATATGAATGTTGTTTTCCCCCTAGTAGCAACAGCACATCTACAACCTTAGAGGTTTCTATCACTCCCCCAGATTAAATAGAGGCATGAACCCACTATCGAGCATAGATACCCCCTCTTGGAGTCACTGGCAACTACTCGGCCAAGATAGCTACTAACAATGGAGAGCATGCAAGATCATAAACAACATAGAGATAACATAAGATAATATTCAGCACATCAACTCAATCATAACACCAATATTCATCGGATCCCAACAAACACAACATATAGAATTACATAACGGTGATCTCAATCATGTAAGGCAGCTCACGAGATCTAAACATGAAGCACATGATGGAGAAGACAACCATCTAGCTACTGCTATGGACCCATAGTCCAAGGTAGAGTACTCACTCATCGCGCCGGAGGCAAGCATGGCGATGAAGAAGACCTCCGGTGGCGATTCCCCTCTCCGGCAGGGTGCCGGGAAGAGCTTCTGGACCCTCCCGATCTCGGGTCGATGACGGCAGCGGATCGCGATGTGTTTTTGTAAAAGTGATCGGGTGTTTAGGTTTTTCCCGTCGGGGGGTCTTTATAGGCAAAGGGGCAGTGTCAGAGGTGGACCAGGGCGGGCTCACCACCAGGGGGCACGGGCCAGGGGCAGGCCGCGCCGCCCTATGGTGTGGCTGGCCCGTGGCCCCCCTCCGTCTCCTCTTTGGTTCTCTGGAAGCTTCGGTAAATTTCCGGATGTTCGGCTTTTGTTTCGTCCAATTCTGAGAATATTTCCCGTGTAACTTTTCTGAAACAAAAAAACAGCAGAAAATGGGGAACTAGCACTGTGGCATCTTGTTAATAGGTTAGTTCCGGAAAATGCATAAAAATGCCACGAAGTGTAACAAAACACTAAGCAAATGGTGTAAAAACAAGCATGGAGCATCAAAAATTATGGATACATTGGAGACGTATCAGCATCCCCAAGCTTAACTCCTGCTCGTCCTCGAGTAGGTAAGTGATAACAAAAGAAATAATTTTTGAGGTGACATGCACCTACACAATCTTGACCACATATGTAAGCGTTGTGCGCTGAAATCAAAAGAACTTAAAACATGGGCATGGAAGATATAATCTTGATAGAAGAAACTTAGCAACCATGTTATAACATGAAAAAGAACACAAACAAAATATCATGAAAATGAAACAATGAAAGTCAAACGTGTGTTCAAATCATATGGAAAAACATATAAATGGTTTTCAGCTTGTCCTTCATGAGAGAGCAAACCATAAATGCATAGAACACCTTCAAGTTTAAGAGGGCGACTAGATACAAGTAATTTGAGAACAAGTGAAACCAACATCATGAATCAATCAGTGAAAACTTTGGGACAATGCACATTATACTCAGAATGACAACTATGCTCTCTTAGACAGTGCATAATGATAGAAGGTGGAGACTCAATATAAAAGTAAAAGAAAGGCCCTTCGCAGAGGGAAGCAGTGATTAAACATGTGCTAGAGCTTTTCATTTGTAAAATAGAGATAAAACTTGGGTTTTGAGAGGTGGTTGCTTTTGTCAACGACTGGAAATGGGGACTTACTATCTTCCATAATAAACAAGTGAGAGCGGTTCCGAGTTCTTTGAAAATTTGGCACATTGGTGCTCCTTTATAAAGCTTTGGCACTCCTCCCCACCTTTTTTCATGTCTCAAACCATGGCTAACTGATTCTATCGGGTGCCCACTAACATTCACATACCATGGAGGAGTGCCTTTTTTTCTTTTTTAGAATTAGATTGCAATGGTCTGACCAGCTCCGATGTAAAATTAATGATGAGCAGATGAAGCTGCCTAGTCGAGGGGTACTTAATTTAATATGGAATATAGCAATTCCGACCACTACGTCCCCATGAACTGAAAATAGTGGCACAAAATGAGAAGCAGTTGAAAGTTTTTTGAAAGGTAGCACATGAAAATTTACTTGGAATGGCTTGCAAATACCATGCATAATAATTTATAGTGGACACAAATGCCAAACTTGGTTTTTAGGATTTGGATGCACAAGTAGAGCTCATACTCAGTACAAAATGAGGGCTAGCAAAAGACTGGGAGCGACCAACTAAGAGAGCAATAATGGCCATAATCATGCAAAGCGACATTAAAAGAAGCATAAGATGGCATCAAAAGTCAAAAACTAAATGATCATAGAGGCAATGGTGACTTTGTATGAGTAACATGTGTGAGCATGCGCCAAGTCAACCCAAATAAAGCATCAAGGAGAAAACCAAGATAATGCTTACAAATAATTAAAACAACCCATGATTTTTTTAAAGGCTCATTAAGCAATCTCAGTCATTTGAGACAAGTCATGCTACAGCAAAACCACTAAGCATACTATCAAAAAGACATCAAGCACGACATGCAAAAGCCTAGGCCACAGTCTACACAAGCTCCTTTTTGTACCACTTTTTTTTTTGCATATAGCTTTTTCTCTTTTCCAACACCATTCGAACTTTTTATAAACAACTCTTTTGATGAAAACCAACATGGACCAGAGGCAAAAATATATAACAAGATCTGAACATAAATCAAGGCGAAAATCGAAAGCTAAACGCAGTTCTAGAAAAAAGAGAACACTCGTTGAAACGATAAGAGTGAAAAATAGAGTGCTCTTGGCAAATGAAAAGCAAGGCAAATTCTCCAAAAGAAATTTGTTGGGGTCCAACCATTTATTGCAGCAAACAAAAATAAACAAAACTGAAAACTAAAATAACTGACGCTCCAAGAAAAATGCATAATGCATGAAGCAATAAAAATATAGTGTGTTGAAAGGTGACCTGATTTTGGCCGATGAAGAAGGGGTGACTCGGGGGCATCCCCAAGCTTTGATGCTTGTACCTCTTGGATATTTCTTGGGGTGCGTGGGCATCCCCAAGCTTGAGATTTTGTCCATTCTTCAACTCATCTCATCATTCTCCAATCCCTACACTTGAAAACTTCCTTCATACAAAACTAAACACAAATCTATTAGCAACATTAGTGTAAGCATAACAATGAATCAACCCCTTTTTGCTTCAGGTTTCAACTCAAAACCACCACATATAAAGTATATACTACTGTACCAACTTCCCCAAAAGTTCCGTGATTAAAAGAACTAAAAAAGAAAGCGATAAAGCGGCAAACACAAATATTGGCAGAAATCTGTCAAAATAGAACAGCTGACAAAGGTCGACTTTTTAGAGGGTTTTCTGTTGCTCAAATAAAAAAGTGTTCCACTAATGAAAGTTTGGATATAACCTGGGGCATATGCACAAAAAATTGCAGGTCCAAAAGATATACAGAGAATTTTCACGAATTTGTACGGTGCAGCACCGAAAACTGTTTCAGGACAGCAACATCCCCAAATCTTACCTCACTCAAATTAGAGGCTTATCTTGGCACAAAAACGAAAAAAAAGGATAAGGAGAGGTTATTATAGTAGTAATAACTTCCAAGACTCAAATAAAAGAAAAAGAACTGAAAGTAAAAAACATTGGATTATCTCCCAAGAGTGCTTTTCTTTAACGCCTTTGATCTAGGCGTAGAAAGTGCGAATCAAGTAATATCAAGTGATGAAGCATCAAGCTCATAATTTTCTCTAAGAATAGAGTCAAAAAGTAATTTCTTCCTCTTTCTAGGGAAGTGTTCCATACCTTTCTTGAGTGGGAATTGATATTTGATGGTGCCTTCCCGCATATCAATGATAGCACCTACAGTTCGAAGAAAGGGTCTTCCCAAAATAATAGGACATGAAGCATTGCATTCAACATCCATAACAAGAAAATCAACGGGAACAAGGTTATTATTAACCATAATAAGAACATCATTAATCCTTCCCAAAGGTTTCTTCTTAGCAACATCAGCAATAGGAACATCATAATAACACTTTTCAAGAGGTGGTAAATCAAGCATGTCATAAATTTTCCTAGGCATAATAGAAATACTAGCACCTAGATCACATAAAGCATGGCAATCAAAACCATTAACATGCATATCAATGATGGGTTCCCAACCATCTTCTAACTTCTTGGGAATAGAAGCTTTTTGCTTCAACTTTTCATCCCTAATTTTCATAAGAACATTAGTAATATGCTTAGTAAAAGCAACATTTAAAGAACTAGCATTAGGGGTCAAAGCAAGCTTTTGCAAGAACAAAATAACTTGAGATATATTTCAGCCATCAACATCAAAATCATTAAAGGAAATAGAGCTATCATCTCCCACACTCCAAAAAATTTCAGCACTCTTTTGAGAAAAAGTTTTAGCAGTTTTAGGCTTTTTAACACTAGGAGTGGGAGTTTTCTCTACACCAATCAAAGAAAGAGGATTGTTAGCATTAGGAGCAACATCATTAGAGGTAGTAATGGTACATACCTTCATCTTTCTAGCCATCTCATCTTCTCTTTCCCACCTGGCATGCAATTCTGCTAGCATCCTAACAGTTTCATCAATTCTAACTTGGATAGCATTAGCAGTGGCAAAAGTATTGTTCTCTTTCACATCATTAAGCAACACTTTAATTTCAAAAGTTCAACATCATGAGCAAGGCTATCAACTTTAGAAGCAAGAATATCAATTTTGCCTAACTTTTTCTCAACAGACCTGTGAAAAGCAGTTTGCTTACCGATGAAGTCCTTGAGCATTACCTCAAGCTCGGAGGGCGCGACCCTAGTGTTGTTGGAGGAATTACCATAACCATTACCATTGGTAGAAGGATACGGCCTATAATTGTTACTAGCAAAATTGTTCCTATAAGCATTGTTGTTAAAATTATTATTTCTAATGAAGTTTACATCAACATGCTCTTCTTGAGCAACCAAAGAGGCTAAAGGAACATTATTAGGATCAACATGAGTCCTATCATTAGAAAGCATAAGCATTATAGCATCAATCTTATCACCCAAGGAAGAGGTTTCCTCAACAGAATTTACCATCAGAGTAATTTACCATCATATTGTCGAGAAGCTTTGTTGCGGCACCCAAGGTAAGGGACATAAAAGTGCCTCCAGCAGCTGAATCTAATAGGTTCCTTGAAGAAAATTTTAGTCCTGCATAAAAAGTTTGGACAATCATCCAAGTAGTCAGACCATGAGTGGGAGAATTCTTTATCATAGATTTCATTCTTTCCCAAGCTTGAGCAACATGTTCATTATCAAACTGACTAAACTTCATAATATTGCTATGCAAAGCTATAATCTTAGCAGGAGGATAGTATCTACCAATAAAAGCATCCTTACACTTAGCCCATGAATCAATACTATTTTTAGGCAAAGACAGCAACCAATGCTTAGCTTTTCCTCTCAAAGAAAAAGGAAACAACTTAAGCTTAATAATATCACTCTCTACATCCTTATATTTCTGCATCTCACATAGCTCAACAAAGTTGTTGAGATGAGCTGCAGCATCATCAGTACTAGCACCAGAAAATTGCTCTTTCATAACAAGGTTCAATAAAGCAGGCTTAATCTCATTAAAATTTGCAGCAGGAGCAGGTGGCGCAATAGGAGTGCAGATAAAATCACTATTATTAGTGCTAGTAAAATCACACAACTTGGTGTTCTCAGGAGTAGCCATTCTAGCAAAACTAAAAGCAGACAAGTAAAAACAACTATAAAGGATACTAATTTTTTTGTGTTTTTCATAAAACGATGCAAGTAAAAATAAAGAAAAGCAAAACTTAAAACAAAGTAAAGGATATGCGTGCGAAACTCCCCTTGTAGAAGTCTTCTTTCTCCCCGGCAACGGTGCCAGAAAACTTGTTGATGGCGCGGTATTGAAGGTGCTAGAGAACTTGATTGCGTTTGTTGATGAAGTAAATGACCGGCCAGTTGGAAACCCCAAGAGAAGGTTTGATGAATATAGCAGCAAGTTTTCCCTCAGTTATGAAACCAAGGTTATCAATCTAGTAGGAAAAAGCCAAACGACTGAAGGTGATGCTTGCTAGCCTAGTGACACTCCAACAAGGGCGCCATTAACGATATCTTGTTAGCGCATCTTCAACTAGTAGCAATGTGGAACCTGCACACAACACAACCAAATACTTTGTTCCCAACTTACGATGAGGTTGTCAATCTCACCGGTTTGCTTGAAACAAAGGGTATGAGCGTATCGAGTGGGAAACAATAGTAGTATGTGAGTAAAGTAAACAGTGCGAGTAAAGTAAACAGGTGATAGCAATATAAAGGAAATAGGACTGGGGTCCACAGTTCACTAGTGGTGTCTCTCCATAAGATAAAATAACACATGCTGGGTAAACAAATTACAGTTCGGCAATTGATAGAATAAAGATAACGTGCATATGTCGAGAGGATCACTATGAGATTTACTCTGGGCATTACAACAAGATACATAGACCGCCATCCAACTGCATCTATGACTAATAATCCACTTGTGGCGAATCAATCCGAGAACTCCACAAGTATTAAGTTGCGAACAACAGATAACTGCATTAAGCAAAGTGTGTAATGTAAACAAAGCATATGCCCTCGAGCATATGAATGTTGTTTTCCCCCTAGTAGCAACAGCACATCTACAACCTTAGAGGTTTCTGTCACTGACGAGGGTTAACTCGACAAATGTCCTAGATGAAGGACTTAGGATCGGGGAGATAGGGCGTCGGATGAACTCGAAGGTAAAGTTAGTCGAAATAGGTGTGTATCGAAAGTAAACTTGGGTGTTCAACCTGGCTTGCTTTCAATCTGCCCCACACCGTCCCCTCCTGACCCCTATATATAGGTGGCCAGGTCTCGAGGATCGGGTAGGGTCCGATACAGATTACAAATATCGACATACGGTAATAACTCGTATTCGACTTTCATTACAATTGGGCCTAGCTTAACGGGCCTCAGGGGTACTCAACTAACGGGCTCTATTAACTATACCCTTGTCAGTAGCCCCTGAGATTCTACCAGAATTGCAGATTCAGGTTGAATCTCTAATCTTCAAATCTTCGACTTGATCAATTCTTCGACTTCTTTACATCTTCAAATCTTCGACTTAGTCTTTTCGACTTATTTTCATGATATTCTTTCACAAGGGGTTTTGATGAGCAAGCCTGACAACTCTGACGGATCAAGAGGTCAGTTAACTGCCGGAACAGATACTTGTCACCTACTTCAAATTCAATCCCCTTGGACTTGAATTCGGGATACCGGTCAAATCCATCCTTTTGCCGCATTTAGGACTTACAAAGAATGAATCCCAGTGGTTCTCAGGGTACCCAGTGCGTCCACCAGGATTTTCTTCGCGTCGTAGACACGGATACATACCAGCAGAGCGCATCCATGTGTGTATACCAGGCCACACAGGACGGATCCCGGGGTCTTACCTTCGTGATAAATCACGGCATTCGAGTTTCGTTGCGATAACGCAACTCGAGTATTTCATATTCGCAGCCAAAATTTTTAACTGATAAACTAGAGAATTTCGGATTTTTAAATTAATCTTCTTCGCTCCCGATGGGAGTAATCTCTCTTCATTTTGTCGACTACGTAGTCAAAGTTTGTATGCTTCTCCTTCCGCACCTTCAATATTGATTATCTCATCTCTATCGGGTGCGCGCTCAGCGCTCCCGATGGGAGTAGCCCCCGAGGCTATGTTTGGCGACTTGCAGTCAAGCATAGCCTCAAAGTTGAGCTCTTCTTTCTTCTGTGAACATCTTACTATTGACGAGCCCCCGAGTCCAAGTCGAGGTTTTCATATCGCATAATCTCCTTTTCTTATTCTTCTTCTTTGATATTATCGTCTGCTGTGCGCAGAATATAACTCCTGTTGTAAATTATGTTCGCGGGCTTTGCTGTAGCCTGAAGGCCCAATAGTACGTGCTTATAAATAAAGCGCCTGCTGATTAAGGTAAAAACCCTAATCAGACTCCTCCTCCGCCGCATCGTCTTCTTCCTCCATCTAGGGTTTTTCCGAGGGTTTTCTGTTGTGCTCATGGCTGATGCTGAAGGTTCTCGTCTAACCCTTGGCTCCTCGGTGGCACCACGAGGTCGGGGTCGCCCTCGTGGAAGTAAGAATAAGAGCACCACGCCGGCCGCCGCAGGAACTTCTTCGGACGCTCCGGCTAAGCGTCGTCCCGGCCGCCCCCTGGTAGCAAGAACAAGCCCAAGGTGACTGGCGTTGCTCCAGGTCCTGCTGCTCCTGCTCCAGCTGCTCCTGCTGCGCCTCCCCGGATCTTTTCCTTCCTTTGCATTGCCATGGCGCAGTGCCGTGAGATTCAACGCCTGCCGCTGAATTTCACGAAGTTTATGGATGGCCGCGAACTGCGAGAGGCAGTTCTTCGTGAACAATCTGGCGGTGGCCTCCCATACGAGGTAGAGGTGTGGTATGATGGCGACGGCGAGCAGTACTTCAGGGGTGGTTGGTCGCAGTTTGCTGAGGACCATGACATCCATCAAGGCTTCTTCATGGCCTTCGACTTCCATATCGGTACGTCGAAGTTCGACGTGAAGATCTACGATGGCACTCTTTGCCAGAAGGAGTATGAAGCTTGAAGTCTGCTTCCATTAGGACTTGACTTTTTTATGTAATTTCATTTGATCATGTCCTTGCTATCATGCTTATCTGTAATGAATATTCGTACTTGGTGTCGATGTCTTTTTGCTAGTACCATGAGAACAAGTCATGTTCTGAGGTATGTTTTCCATATGCCGGGCTCTTTGCGAACCAAAAAAGGTAGGAATAATATCGGGTTCTTCTTATGAACCAAGTTCTCTCAATATTCATCGGGTTGTCCGAATCAACCTTACAATGAAGAAAAAGCCTCCAACTTGCCATAATAATTCTTTTCGTACGACCCAGGGGTTGAAGCCCCCGAGCGGAGAAGTAACAAAAGAATTGTACAATTTTGTCGAGTTCAACCCAAAGAACCCGACCTATGGCCTCATGTTCTGGGTTCAGAAGGCTAACTCGAATATATTGACACCTCTATATTTAGTCTACGCGTAAAAACGTCGTAGCTGTTCTGCATTCCACGGATTGCTTTCGTCCTTCCCAGTCTTCTTATCTTGTAGTCGATATGCTCCTCCTGGTATTACTTCGGTGACGATGTAAGGTCCCACCCAAGGGGACTCCAATTTCCCGTGGCTGTCTTGCTTGAGTCGCAAAACAAGGTCTCCCACCACGAAAGACCGTGGACGAACTCGACTACTATGGTAGTTTCGTAAGCTTTATTGATATTGCGTAGCTCTTTCTAATGATTTGTCTCTTGCTTCATCTAGCGCATCGACGTCATCTTGCAATGCTTCTGTCGATGTCGCCTCGTCATACGCCATCACTCTTGGAGCCTCGTGTGTAACTTCGACTGGAAGCACGGCTTCTGCGCCATGGACCAGGAAGAAAGGAGTTTCTTGAGTTGCTGCATTGGGCGTAGTTCTTAGGCTCCAAAGAATGGAGGGTAATTCTTCTACCCAAGCGCTCTTGGCTTTCTCGAGAGGTGCTAAAAGCCTCTTTTTTATTCCACTACATATCAGGCCATTGGCCTTTTCGACTTGCCCGTTCGTCTTCGGGTGCGCCACAGATGCGAATTTGAGCTTGATCCCCAATCCTTCGCAATAACTTTTGAATTCTTTTGAAGTAAAATTTGTCTCGTTGTCTGTGATGATACTGTGTGGTACACCAAAACGAAAAACTATCGACTTGATGAAGCTGATTGCTGCTGTAGAATCTTGAGTTGTTACTGGGGCCGCTTCCACCCATTTGGTGAATTTATCGACTGCCACCAGCATGTAGACATGCCCTCCTGGCCAAGATTTGTGTAACTTTCCCACCATGTCAAGGCCCCATTGTGCGAAGGGCCAGGATAATGGTATTGTTTGTAGCTCTGCTGCTGGTGCATGCGGTCTGGATGCAAACCTTTGACATGCTTCACACTTTCGAACTATATCTTTCGCTGCTATTGCTCTGCTGCTAGCGTGATGGCCACATACTCCGCCATGTATGTCTTTCAATATTGCTTGCCCTTCCTGGGGTGTTACACAGCGCTGTAAAGCGCCGGTAATACTTCTCTTGTATAATTTTCCTTCCAACACGACAAACGCTTTCGCTCTTCGAGTTATCCTCTTAGCCTCCACTGCATCTTTTGGTAGTTTTTTATTTATCATGTACGCAAGATATGGCTGCATCCATGTTTCTTCTATCATCATGACCTCCTCTGGTTCTGTCGTAGCCCCCGAGCCTGCTGTGGTAGTCGAACTTTTAGCACTTCTTATTGATCTTTCCACTATTTCTTCCCAAAATACTCCGGATGGCACAGGTAAGCATTGTGATCCGATATTTGCTAAAGTGTCGGCTTCTTCATTGCTGTTCCTGCTGATGTGCGAAACTTCGCATCCATCGAACGTTCCTTCTAGGTAATGGTACAAATTCTTGTAGGCCATCATGTTGTCATTGATTGTGTCACACCTGTTCATAACTTGCTGAACAACAAGGTTAGAATCTCCAAATATTTTTAGGCGAGTTGCTCCACAAGCTTTAGCCATCTTCATTCCATGCAACAAAGCCTCGTACTCCGCTTCATTGTTAGAAGCCTGCGGAATACTCATCCTTAAGACATATCTTAATTTGTCGCCATGAGGCGATATCAATACTACTCCTGCGCCTGCGTCTTGGACTCGCTTAGATCCGTCGAAGTACATTGTCCAGGTACTCGATAAATCTAGTGGTCCCGTGCTTTGCAGCTCGAGCCACTCTGCTGTAAAATCTGGCAAGATTTGCAATTTGATCGCCTTCCTTTTTTCGTGCGTGATGTCCATGGGAGATAACTCGATTCCCCACAAAGAGACACGGCCCGTCGCTAAAGGGTTGTTCAATATGTTCGATAGTGGCGCTTCATTGACCACTATAATTGGGTGCACAGTAAAATACTGTCGTAGTTTACGTGCAGTTGTGAAGACACTGTATGCCAACTTCTGATAATGCGGGTACCTTTGTTTGGTTGGAGATAGCACTTCACTGATGAAATATACCGGTCTCTGGACGCCATGAGCTTTGCCTTCTTCGCTTCTTTCGACTACTAGAACTGTACTCACCACCTGATGGGTTGCGGCGATGTACAACAGCAGTGGCTCTTTTTCTTTAGGTGCGACCAGCACTGGTGGCGTGGAAAGCACTTTTTTCAATTGCGCAAACGCTGCGTCTGCTTCTTCTGTCCACTCAAATTTGTCGTATGACTTCTTCATAAGTGCATAAAAAGGAAGCGCCTTCTCCCCTAATCGAGCAACGAAACGACTTAATGCCGCGACGCGTCCTGCCAATTTCTGTACATCGTGGAGTTTCGTGGGTTTCCCCATTGTTAGAATTGCTTGAATCTTCTTTGGATTTGCCTCTATTCCTCGTGCTGATACCAAGAACCCCAAAAGTTGCCCTGCTGAAACTCCGAAGGAACACTTTGTCGGGTTCAACTTAAGCTTGTACTTGTTCAGGTTGTCGAAGGTTTCTGCCAAGTCGCTTATTAAAGATTTCTCCTCTCTTGTGGTGATGACTACATCATCAATGTAGACTTGTATGTTGCGCCCTATTTGGCTCCCGAGGCAACTTTGCATCATCCTTTGATAAGTTGCTCCTGCATTTTTTAGGCCGAACGGCATCTCTTGGTAGCAAAACACCCCAAACGGTGTGATGAAGGCCGTTTTTTCTTCGTCTTCTTTCTTCAGTTTGATCTGATTATAGCCAGAATATGCGTCCAAAAAGGAAAGCCTTGCGCATCCCGCTGTTGAATCGATTATCTGATCGATGCGGGGTAAAGGGAAGGGATCCTTTGGACAATGCTTATTGAGAGATGTGTAGTCGACACATACTCTTTGTACGTCTGTGTTCTTCTTGGGTACTATTACTGGGTTCGACACCCAACTCGAAGTTTTGATTTCTCTAATGAATCCAACATTTTCTAATCTGTGTAATTCTGACGCTATTGCCTTCCTCTTAGGTTCATCGAATCGTCGCAGTGGTTGCTTGACTGGTTTTGCCTTGGGATCTACATTTAGTGCGTGCTCAACGAGTTCCCTGGGAACCCCTGGCATGTCCGATGGACACTAGGCGAAGATTTCCCAGAGCTCACGGAGGAACTCTATGAGCGCGCCTTCCTATGCGGGATCCAAGTTCACCGCAATTGATGTCGTCTTGTTTGGATCCGTAGGGTGGACCTGAATTTTGTTTGAGTCCTGCGTTGTGTCGAAAGCCTTATCTGGCAGGGATCGTCCAACGTCGGGTAGCACATTATGATCTGTTTCTCCTTTTAACCTCTCGTATTCTGCTGTCATGCCGAAGGTTTGCGCCATCTTGTTGAATTCTCTGTCGCATGTGTTGGCTACTTCAAAGCTTCCTTGTATTGTAATTGTTCCTTTGGGCCCTGGATTTTTTAACGTGAGATACGCGTAGTGTGGTACTGCCATGAATTTTGCAAATGCTGGTCGCCCCAGGATTGCATGATATTGTGACGGCCAATCCATAACTTCGAACTCCAGTTTCTCTCTTCTATAATTTTCGCTGCTGCCAAAGCAGACATCGAGTTCTATTCTTCCCAAAGGGTGGTTTGCTGCTTCTGGTACTATTCCGTGGAAAGAGCAATCTGTTGGCTTCAGACTCGTCAGCGAGATGCACATTGCCTTTAGTGTTCTGGCATATATTAAATTTATGCCGCTCCCTGCATCCATGAACACTCTTCCGATGTCGTACCCTCCTATTTGTGCTTTTAGAACCATAGGCGAGTAGCCCGGCCTGGGAACTTTCCTTGGGTGGTCTGCTCTAGTGAACTTGACTGGTTGCTCTGACCATCGTAGGTACTCTGTGGTAGCTGGTGGTGACGATATTGCTAGGTTTACTTGCCTGGATATGCTTTTTCGCTCTTTCTTTGACTTGGGCACCGGTTGAATCATGGCTGATATGTATACTTTCGACTCTAAGTGCTTTACTAGCCTTTGCATTTGATGTCCTTGACTTCTATGTCTTTCTTCTTGCCTCCTTTCCTGGCTTGAGCCCATGGCGCTTTGCAACCTTAAGAATGTTCTGCAATCCTTCATCTGGTGATTTGAAACCCTTTTTCCGTCGAGATACGCATAGTGGATTCGACAAGGTCCGTATAGCATATCCTCGGCTGAGGGGCCGGAGTATCTTGATTTTTCTACTCCTTTTGCCTGGAACTTCCTACTTTCATACCCTTCCTCTTCTTCTAGCCTGTAACCCGCGGCTACCTGACTTCGCCTTCCTTGATTATCCCCGCTGCGGTATCGCCTCCTCTGTCGACTTGTTCTGTCGACTTGTTCTGTCGACTTCTGGCGCTCGCCCTCTTTTGTTGTTATACGCGTCCTCTCCATCAGCGAATTTGTTAGCTTGTTCCATTAGCTCCGCTACTGTCGTAGGTCTTGTTCTTCCTATTTCTTCCACAAGATCTGAGCGACGAAGTCCTTCCGAAAAGGCGTCTACTGCTCGTTCGTCGGAGACGTCTTCTGCTAAGTTTTTTATTATACTCCAGCGTTGTATATAGGAGCGTAGCGTTTCGCCTTTCTTCTGCACACATGCTTTAACTTCTTCCAGTGATGCTGGGCGCTTGTAAGTGGAGCGAAAATTTCTTGTGAATTGACTTTCGAGTTCCCCCCAGCTTCCAATGGATTCATCGGGTAGGGTGTTCAACCAGGACCGTGCGGCGCCGGTGAGATGTAGCTGCAAACTTTGCATTGCAGTCGCCTTTGTTCCTCCTAGTATCTGTACTGCCTGTAGATAATCTGATAACCATAAGGTAGGTTCTTGTGACCCATCGTACTTATTCTGGTCGTGTGGTAGTTTGAATCCTTTGGGTACCCGCGTTTTGCGAACCCTGCGGGTAAAGCATAACGCACCCATATCTTTATCATCGTCTTCGTAATTTTCTTCCCTCCAAGCATGTCGCGATTTGTTTACCCGAGCTTGTGCTATTATACTTCTTGCATCCTCCTTCTTTTTCTGCTGCTTTTTCTCTTCTGATAACTCGCTATAGTCGTTGTCTGCGCGATTGTATCTGAACTTGTCCTTGTGATTTGTCGACTTCGTCTCTGGGCCTTGTTCCCTGATCTTACCTTCTACTATTCCGAGGCTTCGTATCGCGGCTCGGTGCATATCTTCTCGCGGGTCTCCACGCTCTGGTCTTGTGGCTAGTAAATATGCTTGTGTTGCTGCCAATGCTGCCTCTGGCGCTCTTTGTATCAAGTCATCTTCCTCCTTTTCTAGCTGCGGGGTGGGGCTCCTTGAGTACCCTTCTTCTCTCCCGCATGATGTCGCCCCCCTGTTGTGTTTTGGATCTCCGCGCCTCTCTCTGCTATATTCTGAATCTTCACTATAGTCTTCCCAGTATTCTTCCCTTGATATACTGTTGTTGTCTTGAAACATCATGTCTCTTTCCTCCCTTAGTTTCTTCTTGTGTTGGTATAGTGCATACTGATATCCCATTAGAACTTCTCTTCTCGATCCCTCGGGTACTTCTGTACCATGATTAATGGCTGACGTAATCATTCTCCATTCACCAGCCGAGACGTGGACTTTCTCTTTTTCCTTTTTGTTGTGATCTTTCATTTTGTCGACTTGCCTGTCGACCTTTTTACTTCCTTCGCTGTTGTTTCCTTCTTTTGCTTTAGTGATAATGACGCATAACTGATGTACTTTGGAGACGCCGCTTTTTCCTACGGCGAAGTCCTTTACGTTGTTGTGCGTCTGACACGCTTTTTCTTCTGAGTCGAAACTTTCCTGAATTTCGTCGCTTTCTGCGATTGATGCTTTTCCTAAGCTGACCGGCGAGTTTACCTCACTGGAAGAGCCTTCTGATGACTCCAATGCTTCCTCTGTTTCGGGCTTGCTTGCCGACGGATCTGGCTTCTTCGAATCCGAGAGGCGGGATGAACCCGATGGCCCGATGAGGATACTCAAACTTCCAATTGTTAGTTCCACCTCTTGACTTCCGTCGACTTCTGAACTGCTGTTGGCTAAAAGCGAAAAAGCCGTCGAATTCATGATTTCAACGCCCAGAGTCCCCACGGTTGGCGCCAATTGACGAGGGTTAACTCGACAAATGTCCTAGATGAAGGACTTAGGATCGGGGAGATAGGGCGGCGGATGAACTCGAAGGTAAAGTTAGTCGAAATAGGTGTGTATCGAAAGTAAACTTGGGTGTTCAACCTGGCTTGCTTTCAATCTGCCCCACACCGTCCCCTCCTGACCCCTATATATAGGTGGCCAGGTCTCGAGGATCGGGTAGGGTCCGATACAGATTACAAATATCGACATACGGTAATAACTCGTATTCGACTATCATTACAATTGGGCCTAGCTTAACGGGCCTCAGGGGTACTCAACTAACGGGCTCTATTAACTATACCCTTGTCAGTCACTCCCCAGATTAAATAGAGGCATGAACCCACTATCGAGCATAAATAACCCCTCTTGGAGTCACTAGCAACTACTCGGCCAAGATAGCTACTAACAACAGAGAGCATGCAAGATCATAAACAACATAGAGATAACATAACATAATATTCAGCACATCAACTCAATCATAACACCAATATTCATCGGATCCCAACAAACACAACATGTAGAATTACATAACGGTGATCTCGATCATGTAAGGCAGCTCACGAGATCTAAACATGAAGCACATGGTGGAGAAGATAACCATCTAGCTACTGCTATGGACCCATAGTCCAAGGTAGACTACTCACTCATCGCGCCGGAGGCAAGCATGGCGATGAAGAAGACCTCCGGTGGCAATTCCCCTCTCCGGCAGTGTGCTGGGAAGAGCTTCTGGACCCTCCCGATCTTGGATCGATGACCGTGGCGGATCACGATGTGTTTCTAGAAAAGTGATTGGGTGTTTAGGTTTTTCCCATTGGGGGGTCTTTATAGGCGAAGGAGCAGCGCCAGAGGTGGACCAGGGCGGCCTCACCACCAGGGGGCGTGGGCCAGGGCCAGGCCGCACCGCCCTATGGTGTGGCCGGCCCGTGGCCCCCCTCCGTCTCCTCTTTGGTTCTCTGGAAGCTTTGATAAATTTCCAGATGTTCGGCTTTTTTTTCATCCAATTCCGAGAATATTTCCTGTGTAACTTTTCTGAAATACAAAAAGAACAGAAAACAGGGAACTGGCACTGTGGCATCTTGTTAATAGGTTAGTTCCGGAAAATGCATAAAAATGCCACGAAGTGTAATGAAACACTAAGCAAATGGTGTAAAAATAAGCATGGAGCATCAAAAATTATGGATACGTTGGAGACATATCACTCTTCTCACGACAACCCGGGTAGGCTTTGGCGGGTCAGTAATGAAGAAGCATTGGCACACTTGGCTTGCCAGTACCCATGGCTCATTTTTCGCGGTGACGTTTGCGCCGGCAGTCTTCGATTTGGCTTCGGGTATAACCATGGTGGTGAAATACCGATCTTCTTTTATGATGTTTTTGGCCCATCTAACACGAAACATCGGCACCTTCTCCCCAGCATAGCTCAGCTCCCAGATCTCCTTGATCCTTCTATAGTATCTTTGCTTGAGTCACGGGTGTAGGCTTCCATCGTTACCCCTGAGTTCTGGTAATCACAATTACTATCTTTTTCCTCAGTGTAAAATGTGTAGGCATTGATATCATATGCCTGATAGGTCATTAGGCAGTGTTCAACGCCCTGTGACAAGGCGAATATGAGTTTTTCTTCCTCGGAAGATTGCATTGGTGGGGCATTAGCTAGAATCTTGTCCTTGAACCAATGCGTGAAATTGGAGTTGTGCTCATTGATTATTGCTCCTTCCGTCCTCTGCTCGCCTCTGTCACTACACTTATTCGCAATAAAGCTTTTGTGCTCGTCTACCCAAGGGTCGATCAGTTGCATGTGTTGTAGCGTGACTAGGTTTGCTCTATCAAAGTCGGCGCGTTGACCAGTGAAGTCAACATGCATTTCACGATGACCCTCGCGGTGACCCCATCCTTCGATCCTATCAAGGTGCTTGTTGACGGGCAGACCAATAGGGTTTTTGATGTTAAGATAATTCGTGCAGAAGGAGATGCACTCTTCGGTCAGGAAGCCCTTGGCTATGCTTCCATCGGGACGCGATCTATTGCAAACGTATCCTTTGATGACACCATTCATCCTTTCGAAGGGCATCATGCTATGCAGGAACATGGGCCCGAGTTGGACGATATCCTCCATGATATGGACCAGCAGATGTACCATAATGTCAAAGAATGCGGGCGGGAAGTATATCTCGAGCTCGCATAGAATCACCACGATCTCTTCATGTAGCCTGTCAAGTTTCCTCACGCTAATTGACTTCCGAGAGATGACGTCAAAAAAGTTGCAGAGGCCAAACAACGTTTGGCGGACGTGCTCGTCCATTATTCCTCGAATTGCAACCAGAAGTATCTGCATCATCAGCACGTGACAGTCGTGAGACTTCATCCCACTGAACTCCTGCTTTGCTTTGTCTAGGTATCTACTTATCTTGCCTGAGTAACCGTAAGGAACTTTGACTCCTAGGAGGCAGTTGAAAAACTGCTCGATCTCCTGAGGACTTAGACTGAAGCACGAAGCGGGATAGTGATAGTCGTTCCTCTTGGCCCTTTTTCCCTTGCGACGACCTTCGGTCTCCTCATCATCATCGTCATCATCAGATCGTCCTAAGTGAAGGTCTTCCCTGATCTTCATAAATTCCAAGTCGTGCCTTGCTTTTGGTCTGTCTTTGGTCCTATCAAGCAAGTTGAGAAGGGTGCCAAGCAGACTCTCGCACACGTTTTTGGTGATATGCATGACATTAAGGCTATGGGGCATGTGGAGGATCTTCCAATAAGGCAGATCCTAGAAAGCAGACCTCCTTTTCCATACCTTCAGGAGCGGCTTGGGCGCCTTTCGCTTCTTTCCTGGTGCAGGGCTCTCTGGCCAACTTGTCAATAACTCATCGATTTCCTCGCCGCTCCTTAGACATGGGGCATCTCGGAGGTCAAGTTTACCATTGAACAGATCTTTGCATTTTATCCACGGGTCATCCTTGCGAAGCCACCTTCGATGCCCAAGGAACACAGTTTTCAAAGAACCGGGATCTTTCTGTAGCTGGTGATATGTTGTGTCATCCATGCACCAAATACAGACACAATATCCGTGGACCACCTGCCCTGAGACATATCCGCAACCAAGATAGTCATGCACCGTCGTGACCAATGCGGCTCTCATAGGAAAATAATCTTGTGTGACACCGTCCCACATCTTGGGTGGTGTGTCCCATAACGTGGCTAGTTCCTCTGTCAACAGACCGAGATATAGTTGGATGTCATTTCCGGTTGTTTCGGACCTTGAATTAGCATAGTCATTTGTATGTACCTCCTCTTCATGCACAGCCAGGGGGGTAGGTTGTACATCCATACAAATACGGGCCAGGTGCTATGGGTGCTGCTCTGGCTGCCAAACAGTTTGAGTCCATCAGTGCTCATACCCAGCCTGATGTTCCTTGGATCGTTCCCAAATTCTGGGCACTCGATGTCCAATGCCTTCCACTGGCTAGCATCTGAAGGGTGTCTCAGTATCATGTCCTTGTGATCATCATCGTCATCATCTTTTGGCTTATTCCTTTTCGCGTGCCAACGCATAAGCTTTGCTTCCTTAGGGTATGCGAAATTTCACTGTAGACGAGGAGTGATCCGAAAGTACCATACCACTTTTCGAGGAGCTTTCTTCCCACTCTTGTATCGAGATGCGCTGCACACCAGACATGTGTTTCTCTCCACATCTTCTCCCCGATAAATGATGCAATCATTAATGCAAGCATGGTATCTCATGTGCGGTAAATCAAGAGGGCACACGATTTTCTTGGCCTCCTCGATACTAGTTGGACACTTGTTCCCCTCGGGAAGACGCTCTAGCCAGAATGCCATGTTTTCGTCAAAGCTTTTGTTGGTCCATTTGTGCCTTGCCTTCATCTGCAGAGCCCTGAGCGTGACATCCAAACGTGTATCCCCGGGCCTGCATCCTGCATACAATGGAGTAACCACGTCCTTCTCTAGGCTCACCAGCTTGGCTTTCTCTCTAGCGGCATCCCACGCGTTGCTTGTCTGCTTGAGAAGCAGTGCTTGAACGCAAGGGTTCTGCACCCAGCTACCTGACGGTGTTCCATCTGCTCCGGCATCTTGATCTTATTCACCATGTCCAGCATCTTGATCTTCTTCATCTTGTCCGGCATCTTGACCACAATGTCTGGCATCTTGATCTTCCCCACCATGTCCGGCATCTTTTCCACCTTCATCATGTCCGAGAAAATCTTCGTCACCACCATGCCCTTCCTCATCATTTCCCATCACCGCTCCATGGACGTTATCATCATCTTCATCACTTATCCACCGAGTATAGCCATCCATGAAACCGCGAGAGAGCAGGTGGCTCTGCAGTTGTCCAGAATAAGGCTCGATATAGCATTTCAGTTTGCATATGTGACACGGACATTTTATCTCCGTCTGGTTATTTTGAATCACGTCATGCGTCGTGGCTTTCATATATCTTGCCACTATGCCTTCATTCATCGATCGGACCATGGTCGCCTGGTATACATATATACAGAGCAAGAGAATATCTTAGAACCAGCCAAATACACACATAGTCGCCCAAAAATTTCGGCATGACCTTTCCTAAAAATGGACCTATGCGTGGTGCCAAAATATGCCGAAATGGAAGTGAATCAACATTTCAGCAAAACAACATTGGCATCATCGGCAAATCATCATATTTGGATCCAAACAAATTAGAATTTCATAAACATATGCAAGCAAATGTATATATATATATACACAAACGTGTTCCGATGCCACACAAGCATGCATACATACAAACAACGATGACACACCTACAAGCATACCCGTAGGGCATACAAACACCGATGCCACACAATCTTAAACATGGATGTCCTCGTATTACTCACCTATTATAGACGATACCGCGACACGAGAGAACGAGAGAGTGTGTGGATGAGAGAGTAATAAAGTGATATCTAAAGGTTAGTAGACATTGCACTCACATATCTACCAACCAAAGTAGCTTTAATAAGCTAAAATAGATGGAAGAATGATGAAATTAGGTTGGCGAGGAGGAGGACGACCAGATCTGGTGCTGAATGGAGGGGGAAGAAGGGGGGCAATGATTGGTGCTAGGTGGCTTCATGCCTTAAAAATAAGCATCCCAGGTTACCCGTAGCGCATTGTAGTGGCATGCGCTGCGGGCAGTGCACTTACCCATAGCGCATGGGATAGCATGCGCTACAGGTAACCTACACCAGATGCCTACACGTCCCTCCTCGACTTACCCGCAGCGCGCCGAGGCTAAATGCGCTACGGGTAACCCTTAGTACCCATACCACATTCAGCTCCGTTGCACTGCGGGTAAGTTGAGGTGGGACGGGCATCCAGGCCTACGAATACCCGTAGCGCATGTCTGGTAGGGGTGCACTGCAGGTAACGGACACATGCGCGGCACACTGGAGGAGGTGCGCTACGGCTAAATAGCCGCAGCGTACCACGTAGTCAATGCGCTACGGGTATGTACACTACCTATAGCTATTTTCCTAGTAGTGAGGCATGGCTTAGAAGGAACCCCTCTGGTGGTCGCACGTGCCATCACCTTCAACGCGGCTGATCATCCCGACCGCCGCTCAGGTGTAAGCGTGCTCCCACAGGTAGTGTCTTTGGTGACCCGCAACGTGCGGGTAACCAAGATGTTGCTTGATGGCGGCGTAGGCCTCAACCTGACCTCTGGATCTCCAAGAAGGAGCTCGCCCCAACCGGCGCGTTTTGAGGTGCCATCCCCGGCGCCACCCAACCTATGGGAAAGGTGGTGCTTCTCGTCATCTTCGGTACGCGCGACAACTACCGGACAGAGAAAGTCACATTCGACATCACCGAGATTCTGTTGCTCTACAACGTTCTCCTTGGCCAGCCAGCCCTGGCCTAGTTCATGGTGGCCGCCCACTATGCCTAAAACATGATCAAGATATACCCGCGACCTAGGGTGTCCTGACCATTTTGGGGGACATCAGGGACACAATTTTTTGCATTGCAAAAATGTTCAAGGCGGCCGTGGTAGGTGAGGCTGGCAACCCCAGCAAGGCGATGTTGGGGGCACGGATCCAGGTCCGAGCTCGATGAAGAAGCGGCTTTCCCTAGAGCTGGCTGCCATGGTGTGTGAGGGTGTCGTACCTGCACCCCGCAAGGGAAAGCTCATGGGAGAGGCCGATCTGACTAAGAAAGTGCCCCTGGGTGACAGTACATCCCGTACCTTCACCATTGGTGCCGCTCTCACTCCCAAATAGAAAATCGCGCTGGTCGCTTTCCTTCTAGAGAACTCTGACGTGTTCGCGTGGGATCCATCAGATCTCTCCAGTATTCCAAGGGAGGTGATTTACCACCACTTAGCAGTGTGCCCTGAGGCACGCCCCGTCAAGTAGAAGGTTCGACACCAGGCGCAAGACCGGTAAGACTTCATCGTCAAGGATGTTCGGAATCTTGAGAAGGCCAAGGTGATCTGAGAGTAAAGTAAACAGGTGATAGCAATGTAAAGGAAATAGGACCGGGGTCCACAGTTCACTAGTGGTGTCTCTCCATTAGATAAAATAACACATGCTGGGTAAACAAATAACCGCTGGGCAATTGATAGAATAAAGATAACGTTCATATGTCGAGAGGATCACTATGAGATTTACTCTGGGCATTACAACAAGATACATAGACCGCCATCCAACTGCATATATGACTAATAATCCACTTGTGGCGAATCAATCCGAGAACTCCACAAGTATTAAGTTGCGAACAACAGATAATTGCATTAAGCAAAGTGTGTAATGTAAACAAAGCATATGCCCTCGAGCATATGAATGTTGTTTTCCCCCTAGTAGCAACAGCACATCTACAACCTTAGAGGTTTCTATCACTCCCCCAGATTAAATAGAGGCATGAACCCACTATCGAGCATAGATACCCCCTCTTGGAGTCACTGGCAACTACTCGGCCAAGATAGCTACTAACAATGGAGAGCATGCAAGATCATAAACAACATAGAGATAACATAAGATAATATTCAGCACATCAACTCAATCATAACACCAATATTCATCGGATCCCAACAAACACAACATATAGAATTACATAACGGTGATCTCGATCATGTAAGGCAGCTCACGAGATCTAAACATGAAGCACATGATGGAGAAGACAACCATCTAGCTACTGCTATGGACCCATAGTCCAAGGTAGAGTACTCACTCATCGCGCCGGAGGCAAGCATGGCGATGAAGAAGACCTCCGGTGGCGATTCCCCTCTCCGGCAGGGCGCCGGGAAGAGCTTCTGGACCCTCCCGATCTCGGGTCGATGACGGCAGCGGATCGCGATGTGTTTTTGTAAAAGTGATCGGGTGTTTAGGTTTTTCCCGTCGGGGGGTCTTTATAGGCAAAGGGGCAGTGTCAGAGGTGGACCAGGGCGGGCTCACCACCAGGGGGCACAGGCCAGGGGCAGGCCGCGCCGCCCTATGGTGTGGCTGGCCCGTGGCCCCCCTCCGTCTCCTCTTCGGTTCTCTGGAAGCTTCGGTAAATTTCCGGATGTTCGGCTTTTGTTTCGTCCAATTCTGAGAATATTTCCCGTGTAACTTTTCTGAAACAAAAAAACAGCAGAAAATGGGGAACTAGCACTGTGGCATCTTGTTAATAGGTTAGTTCCGGAAAATGCATAAAAATGCCACGAAGTGTAACAAAACACTAAGCAAATGGTGTAAAAACAAGCATGGAGCATCAAAAATTATGGATACATTGGAGACGTATCAGCATCCCCAAGCTTAACTCCTGCTCGTCCTCGAGTAGGTAAGTGATAACAAAAGAAATAATTTTTGAGGTGACATGCACCTACACAATCTTGACCACATATGTAAGCGTTGTGCGCTGAAATCAAAAGAACTTAAAACATGGGCATGGAAGATATAATCTTGATAGAAGAAACTTAGCAACCATGTTATAACATGAAAAAGAACACAAACAAAATATCATGAAAATGAAACAATGAAAGTCAAACGTGTGTTCAAATCATATGGAAAAACATATAAATGGTTTTCAGCTTGTCCTTCATGAGAGAGCAAACCATAAATGCATAGAACACCTTCAAGTTTAAGAGGGCGACTAGATACAAGTAATTTGAGAACAAGTGAAACCAACATCATGAATCAATCAGTGAAAACTTTGGGACAATGCACATTATACTCAGAATGACAACTATGCTCTCTTAGACAGTGCATAATGATAGAAGGTGGAGACTCAATATAAAAGTAAAAGAAAGGCCCTTCGCAGAGGGAAGCAGTGATTAAACATGTGCTAGAGCTTTTCATTTGTAAAATAGAGATAAAACTTGGGTTTTGAGAGGTGGTTGCTTTTGTCAACGACTGGAAATGGGGACTTACTATCTTCCATAATAAACAAGTGAGAGCGGTTCCGAGTTCTTTGAAAATTTGGCACATTGGTGCTCCTTTATAAAGCTTTGGCACTCCTCCCCACCTTTTTTCCTGTCTCAAACCATGGCTAACTGATTCTATCGGGTGCCCACTAACATTCACATACCATGGAGGAGTGCCTTTTTTTTCTTTTTTAGAATTAGATTGCAATGGTCTGACCAGCTCCGATGTAAAATTAATGATGAGCAGATGAAGCTGCCTAGTCGAGGGGTACTTAATTTAATATGGAATATAGCAATTCCGACCACTACGTCCCCATGAACTGAAAATAGTGGCACAAAATGAGAAGCAGTTGAAAGTTTTTTGAAAGGTAGCACATGAAAATTTACTTGGAATGGCTTGCAAATACCATGCATAATAATTTATAGTGGACACAAATGCCAAACTTGGTTTTTAGGATTTGGATGCACAAGTAGAGCTCATACTCAGTACAAAATGAGGGCTAGCAAAAGACTGGGAGCGACCAACTAAGAGAGCAATAATGGCCATAATCATGCAAAGCGACATTAAAAGAAGCATAAGATGGCATCAAAAGTCAAAAACTAAATGATCATAGAGGCAATGGTGACTTTGTATGAGTAACATGTGTGAGCATGCGCCAAGTCAACCCAAATAAAGCATCAAGGAGAAAACCAAGATAATGCTTACAAATAATTAAAACAACCCATGATTTTTTTAAAGGCTCATTAAGCAATCTCAGTCATTTGAGACAAGTCATGCTACAGCAAAACCACTAAGCATACTATCAAAAAGACATCAAGCACGACATGCAAAAGCCTAGGCCACAGTCTACACAAGCTCCTTTTTGTACCACTTTTTTTTTTGCATATAGCTTTTTCTCTTTTCCAACACCATTCGAACTTTTTATAAACAACTCTTTTGATGAAAACCAACATGGACCAGAGGCAAAAATATATAACAAGATCTGAACATAAATCAAGGCGAAAATCGAAAGCTAAACGCAGTTCTAGAAAAAAGAGAACACTCGTTGAAACGATAAGAGTGAAAAATAGAGTGCTCTTGGCAAATGAAAAGCAAGGCAAATTCTCCAAAAGAAATTTGTTGGGGTCCAACCATTTATTGCAGCAAACAAAAATAAACAAAACTGAAAACTAAAATAACTGACGCTCCAAGAAAAATGCATAATGCATGAAGCAATAAAAATATAGTGTGTTGAAAGGTGACCTGATTTTGGCCGATGAAGAAGGGGTGACTCGGGGGCATCCCCAAGCTTTGATGCTTGTACCTCTTGGATATTTCTTGGGGTGCGTGGGCATCCCCAAGCTTGAGCTTTTGTCCATTCTTCAACTCATCTCATCATTCTCCAATCCCTACACTTGAAAACTTCCTTCATACAAAACTAAACACAAATCTATTAGCAACATTAGTGTAAGCATAACAATGAATCAACCCCTTTTTGCTTCAGGTTTCAACTCAAAACCACCACATATAAAGTATATACTACTGTACCAACTTCCCCAAAAGTTCCGTGATTAAAAGAACTAAAAAAGAAAGCGATAAAGCGGCAAACACAAATATTGGCAGAAATCTGTCAAAATAGAACAGCTGACAAAGGTCGACTTTTTAGAGGGTTTTCTGTTGCTCAAATAAAAAAGTGTTCCACTAATGAAAGTTTGGATATAACCTGGGGCATATGCACAAAAAATTGCAGGTCCAAAAGATATACAGAGAATTTTCACGAATTTGTACGGTGCAGCACCGAAAACTGTTTCAGGACAGCAACATCCCCAAATCTTACCTCACTCAAATTAGAGGCTTATCTTGGCACAAAAACGAAAAAAAAGGATAAGGAGAGGTTATTATAGTAGTAATAACTTCCAAGACTCAAATAAAAGAAAAAGAACTGAAAGTAAAAAACATTGGATTATCTCCCAAGAGTGCTTTTCTTTAACGCCTTTGATCTAGGCGTAGAAAGTGCGAATCAAGTAATATCAAGTGATGAAGCATCAAGCTCATAATTTTCTCTAAGAATAGAGTCAAAAAGTAATTTCTTCCTCTTTCTAGGGAAGTGTTCCATACCTTTCTTGAGTGGGAATTGATATTTGATGGTGCCTTCCCGCATATCAATGATAGCACCTACAGTTCGAAGAAAGGGTCTTCCCAAAATAATAGGACATGAAGCATTGCATTCAACATCCATAACAAGAAAATCAACGGGAACAAGGTTATTATTAACCATAATAAGAACATCATTAATCCTTCCCAAAGGTTTCTTCTTAGCAACATCAGCAATAGGAACATCATAATAACACTTTTCAAGAGGTGGTAAATCAAGCATGTCATAAATTTTCCTAGGCATAATAGAAATACTAGCACCTAGATCACATAAAGCATGGCAATCAAAACCATTAACATGCATATCAATGATGGGTTCCCAACCATCTTCTAACTTCTTGGGAATAGAAGCTTTTTGCTTCAACTTTTCATCCCTAATTTTCATAAGAACATTAGTAATATGCTTAGTAAAAGCAACATTTAAAGAACTAGCATTAGGGGTCAAAGCAAGCTTTTGCAAGAACAAAATAACTTGAGATATATTTCAGCCATCAACATCAAAATCATTAAAGGAAATAGAGCTATCATCTCCCACACTCCAAAAAATTTCAGCACTCTTTTGAGAAAAAGTTTTAGCAGTTTTAGGCTTTTTAACACTAGGAGTGGGAGTTTTCTCTACACCAATCAAAGAAAGAGGATTGCTAGCATTAGGAGCAACATCATTAGAGGTAGTAATGGTACATACCTTCATCTTTCTAGCCATCTCATCTTCTCTTTCCCACCTGGCATGCAATTCTGCTAGCATCCTAACAGTTTCATCAATTCTAACTTGGATAGCATTAGCAGTGGCAAAAGTATTGTTCTCTTTCACATCATTAGGCAACACTTTAATTTCAAAAGTTCAACATCATGAGCAAGGCTATCAACTTTAGAAGCAAGAATATCAATTTTGCCTAACTTTTTCTCAACAGACCTGTGAAAAGCAGTTTGCTTACCGATGAAGTCCTTGAGCATTACCTCAAGCTCGGAGGGCGCGACCCTAGTGTTGTTGGAGGAATTACCATAACCATTACCATTGGTAGAAGGATACGGCCTATAATTGTTACTAGCAAAATTGTTCCTATAAGCATTGTTGTTAAAATTATTATTTCTAATGAAGTTTACATCAACATGCTCTTCTTGAGCAACCAAAGAGGCTAAAGGAACATTATTAGGATCAACATGAGTCCTATCATTAGAAAGCATAAGCATTATAGCATCAATCTTATCACCCAAGGAAGAGGTTTCCTCAATAGAATTTACCATCAGAGTAATTTACCATCATATTGTCGAGAAGCTTTGTTGCGGCACCCAAGGTAAGGGACATAAAAGTGCCTCCAGCAGCTGAATCTAATAGGTTCCTTGAAGAAATTTTTAGTCCTGCATAAAAAGTTTGGATAATCATCCAAGTAGTCAGACCATGAGTGGGAGAATTCTTTATCATAGATTTCATTCTTTCCCAAGCTTGAGCAACATGTTCATTATCAAACTGACTAAACTTCATAATATTGCTATGCAAAGCTATAATCTTAGCAGGAGGATAGTATCTACCAATAAAAGCATCCTTACACTTAGCCCATGAATCAATACTATTTTTAGGCAAAGACAGCAACCAATGCTTAGCTTTTCCTCTCAAAGAAAAAGGAAACAACTTAAGCTTAATAATATCACTCTCTACATCCTTATATTTCTGCATCTCACATAGCTCAACAAAGTTGTTGAGATGAGCTGCAGCATCATCAGTACTAGCACCAGAAAATTGCTCTTTCATAACAAGGTTCAATAAAGCAGGCTTAATCTCATTAAAATTTGCAGCAGGAGCAGGTGGCGCAATAGGAGTGCAGATAAAATCACTATTATTAGTGCTAGTAAAATCACACAACTTGGTGTTCTCAGGAGTAGCCATTCTAGCAAAACTAAAAGCAGACAAGTAAAAACAACTATAAAGGATACTAATTTTTTTGTGTTTTTCATAAAACGATGCAAGTAAAAATAAAGAAAAGCAAAACTTAAAACAAAGTAAAGGATATGCGTGCGAAACTCCCCTTGTAGAAGTCTTCTTTCTCCCCGGCAACGGTGCCAGAAAACTTGTTGATGGCGCGGTATTGAAGGTGCTAGAGAACTTGATTGCGTTTGTTGATGAAGTAAATGACCGGCCAGTTGGAAACCCCAAGAGAAGGTTTGATGAATATAGCAGCAAGTTTTCCCTCAGTTATGAAACCAAGGTTATCAATCTAGTAGGAAAAAGCCAAACGACTGAAGGTGATGCTTGCTAGCCTAGTGACACTCCAACAAGGGCGCCATTAACGATATCTTGTTAGCGCATCTTCAACTAGTAGCAATGTGGAACCTGCACACAACACAACCAAATACTTTGTTCCCAACTTACGATGAGGTTGTCAATCTCACCGGTTTGCTTGAAACAAAGGGTATGAGCGTATCGAGTGGGAAACAATAGTAGTATGTGAGTAAAGTAAACAGTGCGAGTAAAGTAAACAGGTGATAGCAATATAAAGGAAATAGGACCGGGGTCCACAGTTCACTAGTGGTGTCTCTCCATAAGATAAAATAACACATGCTGGGTAAACAAATTACAGTTCGGCAATTGATAGAATAAAGATAACGTGCATATGTCGAGAGGATCACTATGAGATTTACTCTGGGCATTACAACAAGATACATAGACCGCCATCCAACTGCATCTATGACTAATAATCCACTTGTGGCGAATCAATCCGAGAACTCCACAAGTATTAAGTTGCGAACAACAGATAACTGCATTAAGCAAAGTGTGTAATGTAAACAAAGCATATGCCCTCGAGCATATGAATGTTGTTTTCCCCCTAGTAGCAACAGCACATCTACAACCTTAGAGGTTTCTGTCACTGACGAGGGTTAACTCGACAAATGTCCTAGATGAAGGACTTAGGATCGGGGAGATAGGGCGTCGGATGAACTCGAAGGTAAAGTTAGTCGAAATAGGTGTGTATCGAAAGTAAACTTGGGTGTTCAACCTGGCTTGCTTTCAATCTGCCCCACACCGTCCCCTCCTGACCCCTATATATAGGTGGCCAGGTCTCGAGGATCGGGTAGGGTCCGATACAGATTACAAATATCGACATACGGTAATAACTCGTATTCGACTATCATTACAATTGGGCCTAGCTTAACGGGCCTCAGGGGTACTCAACTAACGGGCTCTATTAACTATACCCTTGTCAGTAGCCCCTGAGATTCTACCAGAATTGCAGATTCAGGTTGAATCTCTAATCTTCAAATCTTCGACTTGATCAATTCTTCGACTTCTTTACATCTTCAAATCTTCGACTTAGTCTTTTCGACTTATTTTCATGATATTCTTTCACAAGGGGTTTTGATGAGCAAGCCTGACAACTCTGACGGATCAAGAGGTCAGTTAACTGCCGGAACAGATACTTGTCACCTACTTCAAATTCAATCCCCTTGGACTTGAATTCGGGATACCGGTCAAATCCATCCTTTTGCCGCATTTAGGACTTACAAAGAATGAATCCCAGTGGTTCTCAGGGTACCCAGTGCGTCCACCAGGATTTTCTTCGCGTCGTAGACACGGATACATACCAGCAGAGCGCATCCATGTGTGTATACCAGGCCACACAGGACGGATCCCGGGGTCTTACCTTCGTGATAAATCACGGCATTCAAGTTTCGTTGCGATAACGCAACTCGAGTATTTCATATTCGCAGCCAAAATTTTTAACTGATAAACTAGAGAATTTCGGATTTTTAAATTAATCTTCTTCGCTCCCGATGGGAGTAATCTCTCTTCATTTTGTCGACTACGTAGTCAAAGTTTGTATGCTTCTCCTTCCGCACCTTCAATATTTATTATCTCATCTCTATCGGGTGCGCGCTCAGCGCTCCCGATGGGAGTAGCCCCCGAGGCTATGTTTGGCGACTTGCAGTCAAGCATAGCCTCAAAGTTGAGCTCTTCTTTCTTCTGTGAACATCTTACTATTGATGAGCCCCCGAGTCCAAGTCGAGGTTTTCATATCGCATAATCTCCTTTTCTTATTCTTCTTCTTTGATATTATCGTCTGCTGTGCGCAGAATATAACTCCTGTTGTAAATTATGTTCGCGGGCTTTGCTATAGCCTGAAGGCCCAATAGTACGTGCTTATAAATAAAGCGCCTGCTGATTAAGGTAAAAACCCTAATCAGACTCCTCCTCCGCCGCATCGTCTTCTTCCTCCATCTAGGGTTTTTCCGAGGGTTTTCTGTTGTGCTCATGGCTGATGCTGAAGGTTCTCGTCTAACCCTTGGCTCCTCGGTGGCGCCACGAGGTCGGGGTCGCCCTCGTGGAAGCAAGAATAAGAGCACCACGCCGGCCGCCGCAGGAACTTCTTCGGACGCTCCGGCTAAGCGTCGTCCCGGCCGCCCCCTGGTAGCAAGAACAAGCCCAAGGTGACTGGCGTTGCTCCAGGTCCTGCTGCTCCTCCTCCTGCTGCTCCAGCTGCTCCTGCTGCGCCTCCCCGGATCTTTTCCTTCCTTTGCATTGCCATGGCGCAGTGCCGTGAGATTCAACGCCTGCCGCTGAATTTCACGAAGTTTATGGATGGCCGCGAACTGCGAGAGGCGGTTCTTCGTGAACAATCTGGCGGTGGCCTCCCATACGAGGTAGAGGTGTGGTATGATGGCGACGGCGAGGAGTACTTCAGGGGTGGTTGGTCGCAGTTTGCTGAGGACCATGACATCCATCAAGGCTTCTTCATGGCCTTCGACTTCCATATCGGTACGTCGAAGTTCGACGTGAAGATCTACGATGGCACTCTTTGCCAGAAGGAGTATGAAGCTTGAAGTCTGCTTCCATTAGGACTTGACTTTTTTATGTAATTTCATTTGATCATGTCCTTGCTATCATGCTTATCTGTAATGAATATTCGTACTTGGTGTCGATGTCTTTTTGCTAGTACCATGAGAACAAGTCATGTTCTGAGGTATGTTTTCCATATGCCGGGCTCTTTGCGAACCAAAAAAGGTAGGAATAATATCGGGTTCTTCTTATGAACCAAGTTCTCTCAATATTCATCGGGTTGTCCGAATCAACCTTACAATGAAGAAAAAGCCTCCAACTTGCCATAATAATTCTTTTCGTACGACCCAGGGGTTGAAGCCCCCGAGCGGAGAAGTAACAAAAGAATTGTACAATTTTGTCGAGTTCAACCCAAAGAACCCGACCTATGGCCTCATGTTCTGGGTTCAGAAGGCTAACTCGAATATATTGACACCTCTATATTTAGTCTACGCGTAAAAACGTCGTAGCTGTTCTGCATTCCACGGATTGCTTTCGTCCTTCCCAGTCTTCTTATCTTGTAGTCGATATGCTCCTCCTGGTATTACTTCGGTGACGATGTAAGGTCCCACCCAAGGGGACTCCAATTTCCCGTGGCTGTCTTGCTTGAGTCGCAAAACAAGGTCTCCCACCACGAAAGACCGTGGACGAACTCGACTACTATGGTAGTTTCGTAAGCTTTATTGATATTGCGTAGCTCTTTCTAATGATTTGTCTCTTGCTTCATCTAGCGCATCGACGTCATCTTGCAATGCTTCTGTCGATGTCGCCTCGTCATACGCCATCACTCTTGGAGCCTCGTGTGTAACTTCGACTGGAAGCACGGCTTCTGCGCCATGGACCAGGAAGAAAGGAGTTTCTTGAGTTGCTGCATTGGGCGTAGTTCTTAGGCTCCAAAGAACGGAGGGTAATTCTTCTACCCAAGCGCTCTTGGCTTTCTCGAGAGGTGCTAAAAGCCTCTTTTTTATTCCACTACATATCAGGACATTGGCCTTTTCGACTTGCCCGTTCGTCTTCGGGTGCGCCACAGATGCGAATTTGAGCTTGATCCCCAATCCTTCGCAATAACTTTTGAATTCTTTTGAAGTAAAATTTGTCCCGTTGTCTGTGATGATACTGTGTGGTACACCAAAACGAAAAACTATCGACTTGATGAAGCTGATTGCTGCTGTAGAATCTTGAGTTGTTACTGGGGCCGCTTCCACCCATTTGGTGAATTTATCGACTGCCACCAGCATGTAGACATGCCCTCCTGGCCAAGATTTGTGTAACTTTCCCACCATGTCAAGGCCCCATTGTGCGAAGGGCCAGGATAATGGTATTGTTTGTAGCTCTGCTGCTGGTGCATGCGGTCTGGATGCAAACCTTTGACATGCTTCACACTTTCGAACTATATCTTTCGCTGCTATTGCTCTGCTGCTAGCGTGATGGCCACATACTCCGCCATGTATGTCTTTCAATATTGCTTGCCCTTCCTGGGGTGTTACACAGCGCTGTAAAGCGCCGGTAATACTTCTCTTGTATAATTTTCCTTCCAACACGACAAACGCTTTCGCTCTTCGAGTTATCCTCTTAGCCTCCACTGCATCTTTTGGTAGTTTTTTATTTATCATGTACGCAAGATATGGCTGCATCCATGTTTCTTCTATCATCATGACCTCCTCTGGTTCTGTCGTAGCCCCCGAGCCTGCTGTGGTAGTCGAACTTTTAGCACTTCTTATTGATCTTTCCACTATTTCTTCCCAAAATACTCCGGATGGCACAGGTAAGCATTGTGATCCGATATTTGCTAAAGTGTCAGCTTCTTCATTGCTGTTCCTGCTGATGTGCGAAACTTCGCATCCATCGAACGTTCCTTCTAGGTAATGGTACAAATTCTTGTAGGCCATCATGTTGTCATTGATTGTGTCACACCTGTTCATAACTTGCTGAACAACAAGGTTAGAATCTCCAAATATTTTTAGGCGAGTTGCTCCACAAGCTTTAGCCATCTTCATTCCATGCAACAAAGCCTCGTACTCCGCTTCATTGTTAGAAGCCTGCGGAATACTCATCCTTAAGACATATCTTAATTTGTCGCCATGAGGCGATATCAATACTACTCCTGCGCCTGCGTCTTGGACTCGCTTAGATCCGTCGAAGTACATTGTCCAGGTACTCGATAAATCTGGTGGTCCCGTGCTTTGTAGCTCGAGCCACTCTGCTGTAAAATCTGGCAAGATTTGCAATTTGATCGCCTTCCTTTTTTCGTGCGTGATGTCCATGGGAGATAACTCGATTCCCCACAAAGAGACACGGCCCGTCGCTAAAGGGTTGTTCAATATGTTCGATAGTGGCGCTTCATTGACCACTATAATTGGGTGCACAGTAAAATACTGTCGTAGTTTACGTGCAGTTGTGAAGACACTGTATGCCAACTTCTGATAATGCGGGTACCTTTGTTTGGTTGGAGATAGCACTTCACTGATGAAATATACCGGTCTCTGGACGCCATGAGCTTTGCCTTCTTCGCTTCTTTCGACTACTAGAACTGTACTCACCACCTGATGGGTTGCGGCGATGTACAACAGCAGTGGCTCTTTTTCTTTAGGTGCGACCAGCACTGGTGGCGTGGAAAGCACTTTTTTCAATTGCGCAAACGCTGCGTCTGCTTCTTCTGTCCACTCAAATTTGTCGTATGACTTCTTCATAAGTGCATAAAAAGGAAGCGCCTTCTCCCCTAATCGAGCAACGAAACGACTTAATGCCGCGACGCGTCCTGCCAATTTCTGTACGTCGTGGAGTTTCGTGGGTTTCCCCATTGTTAGAATTGCTTGAATCTTCTTTGGATTTGCCTCTATTCCTCGTGCTGATACCAAGAACCCCAAAAGTTGCCCTGCTGAAACTCCGAAGGAACACTTTGTCGGGTTCAACTTAAGCTTGTACTAGTTCAGGTTGTCGAAGGTTTCTGCCAAGTCGCTTATTAAAGATTTCTCCTCTCTTGTGGTGATGACTACATCATCAATGTAGACTTGTATGTTGCGCCCTATTTGGCTCCCGAGGCAACTTTGCATCCTCCTTTGATAAGTTGCTCCTGCATTTTTTAGGCCGAACGGCATCTCTTGGTAGCAAAACACCCCAAACGGTGTGATGAAGGCCGTTTTTTCTTCGTCTTCTTTCTTCAGTTTGATCTGATTATAGCCAGAATATGCGTCCAAAAAGGAAAGCCTTGCGCATCCCGCTGTTGAATCGATTATCTGATCGATGCGGGGTAAAGGGAAGGGATCCTTTGGACAATGCTTATTGAGAGATGTGTAGTCGACACATACTCTTTGTACGTCTGTGTTCTTCTTGGGTACTATTACTGGGTTCGACACCCAACTCGAAGTTTTGATTTCTCTAATGAATCCAGCATTTTCTAATCTGTGTAATTCTGACGCTATTGCCTTCCTCTTAGGTTCATCGAATCGTCGCAGTGGTTGCTTGACTGGTTTTGCCTTGGGATCTACATTTAGTGCATGCTCGACGAGTTCCCTGGGAACCCCTGGCATGTCCGATGGACACTAGGCGAAGATTTCCCAGCGCTCACGGAGGAACTCTATGAGCGCGCCTTCCTATGCGGGATCCAAGTTCACCGCAATTGATGTCGTCTTGTTTGGATCCGTAGGGTGGACCTGAATTTTGTTTGAGTCCTGCGTTGTGTCGAAAGCCTTATCTGGCAGGGATCGTCCAACGTCGGGTAGCACATTATGATCTGTTTCTCCTTTTAACCTCTCGTATTCTGCTGTCATGCCGAAGGTTTGCGCCATCTTGTTGAATTCTCTGTCGCATGTGTTGGCTACTTCAAAGCTTCCTTGTATTGTAATTGTTCCTTTGGGCCCTGGATTTTTTAACGTGAGATACGCGTAGTGTGGTACTGCCATGAATTTTGCAAATGCTGGTCGCCCCAGGATTGCATGATATTGTGACGGCCAATCCATAACTTCGAACTCCAGTTTCTCTCTTCTATAATTTTCGCTGCTGCCAAAGCAGACATCGAGTTCTATTCTTCCCAAAGGGTGGTTTGCTGCTTCTGGTACTATTCCGTGGAAAGAGCAATCTGTTGGCTTCAGACTCGTCAGCGAGATGCACATTGCCTTTAGTGTTCTGGCATATATTAAATTTATGCCGCTCCCTGCATCCATGAACACTCTTCCGATGTCGTACCCTCCTATTTGTGCTTTTAGAACCATAGGCGAGTAGCCCGGCCTGGGAACTTTCCTTGGGTGGTCTGCTCTAGTGAACTTGACTGGTTGCTCTGACCATCGTAGGTACTCTGTGGTAGCTGGTGGTGACGATATTGCTAGGTTTACTTGCCTGGATATGCTTTTTCGCTCTTTCTTTGACTTGGGCACCGGTTGAATCATGGCTGATATGTATACTTTCGACTCTAAGTGCTTTACTAGCCTTTGCATTTGATGTCCTTGACTTCTATGTCTTTCTTCTTGCCTCCTTTCCTGGCTTGAGCCCATGGCGCTTTGCAACCTTAAGAATGTTCTGCAATCCTTCATCTGGTGATTTGAAACCCTTTTTCCGTCGAGATACGCATAGTGGATTCGACAAGGTCCGTATAGCATATCCTCGGCTGAGGGGCCGGAGTATCTTGATTTTTCTACTCCTTTTGCCTGGAACTTCCTACTTTCATACCCTTCCTCTTCTTCTAGCCTGTAACCCGCGGCTACCTGACTTCGCCTTCCTTGATTATCCCCGCTGCGGTATCGCCTCCTCTGTCGACTTGTTTTGTCGACTTGTTCTGTCGACTTCTGGCGCTCGCCCTCTTTTGTTGTTATACGCGTCCTCTCCATCAGCGAATTTGTTAGCTTGTTCCATTAGCTCCGCTACTGTCGTAGGTCTTGTTCTTCCTATTTCTTCCACAAGATCTGAGCGACGAAGTCCTTCCGAAAAGGCGTCTACTGCTCGTTCGTCGGAGACGTCTTCTGCTAAGTTTTTGATTATACTCCAGCGTTGTATATAGGAGCGTAGCGTTTCGCCTTTCTTCTGCACACATGCTTTAACTTCTTCCAGTGATGCTGGGCGCTTGTAAGTGGAGCGAAAATTTCTTGTGAATTGACTTTCGAGTTCCCCCCAGCTTCCAATGGATTCATCGGGTAGGGTGTTCAACCAGGACCGTGCGGCGCCGGTGAGATGTAGCTGCAAACTTTGCATTGCAGTCGCCTTTGTTCCTCCTAGTATCTGTACTGCCTGTAGATAATCTGATAACCATAAGGTAGGTTCTTGTGACCCATCGTACTTATTCTGGTCGTGTGGTAGTTTGAATCCTTTGGGTACCCGCGTTTTGCGAACCCTGCGGGTAAAGCATAACGCACCCATATCTTTATCATCGTCTTCGTAATTTTCTTCCCTCCAAGCATGTCGCGATTTGTTTACCCGAGCTTGTGCTATTATACTTCTTGCATCCTCCTTCTTTTTCTGCTGCTTTTTCTCTTCTGATAACTCGCTATAGTCGTTGTCTGCGCGATTGTATCTGAACTTGTCCTTGTGATTTGTCGACTTCGTCTCTGGGCCTTGTTCCCTGATCTTACCTTCTACTATTCCGAGGCTTCGTATCGCGGCTCGGTGCATATCTTCTCGCGGGTCTCCACGCTCTGGTCTTGTGGCTAGTAAATATGCTTGTGCTGCTGCCAATGCTGCCTCTGG
Organism: Dactylis glomerata; assembly: GCA_007115705.1. Lineage (NCBI taxonomy): Eukaryota > Viridiplantae > Streptophyta > Magnoliopsida > Poales > Poaceae > Dactylis > Dactylis glomerata. The sequence continues at coordinate 1,279,489 of QXEO01001598.1, read as the reverse complement.
CGCTCTTTGTATCAAGTCATCTTCCTCCTTTTCTAGCTGCGGGGTGGGGCTCCTTGAGTACCCTTCTTCTCTCCCGCATGCTGTCGCCCCCCTGTTGTGTTTTGGATCTCCGCGCCTCTCTCTGCTATATTCTGAATCTTCACTATAGTCTTCCCAGTATTCTTCCCTTGATATACTGTTGTTGTCTTGAAACATCATGTCTCTTTCCTCCCTTAGTTTCTTCTTGTGTTGGTATAGTGCGTACTGATATCCCATTAGAACTTCTCTTCTCGATCCCTCGGGTACTTCTGTACCATGATTAATGGCTGACGTAATCATTCTCCATTCACCAGCCGAGACGTGGACTTTCTCTTTTTCCTTTTTGTTGTGATCTTTCATTTTGTCGACTTGCCTGTCGACCTTTTTACTTCCTTCGCTGTTGTTTCCTTCTTTTGCTTTAGTGATAATGACGCATAACTGATGTACTTTGGAGACGCCGCTTTTTCCTACGGCGAAGTCCTTTACGTTGTTGTGCGTCTGACACGCTTTTTCTTCTGAGTCGAAACTTTCCTGAATTTCGTCGCTTTCTGCGATTGATGCTTTTCCTAAGCTGACCGGCGAGTTTACCTCACTGGAAGAGCCTTCTGATGACTCCAATGCTTCCTCTGTTTCGGGCTTGCTTGCCGACGGATCTGGCTTCTTCGAATCCGAGAGGCGGGATGAACCCGATGGCCCGATGAGGATACTCAAACTTCCAATTGTTAGTTCCACCTCTTGACTTCCGTCGACTTCTGAACTGCTGTTGGCTAAAAGCGAAAAAGCCGTCGAATTCATGATTTCAACGGCCAGAGTCCCCACGGTCGGCGCCAATTGACGAGGGTTAACTCGACAAATGTCCTAGATGAAGGACTTAGGATCGGGGAGATAGGGCGGCGGATGAACTCGAAGGTAAAGTTAGTCGAAATAGGTGTGTATCGAAAGTAAACTTGGGTGTTCAACCTGGCTTGCTTTCAATCTGCCCCACACCGTCCCCTCCTGACCCCTATATATAGGTGGTCAGGTCTCGAGGATCGGGTAGGGTCCGATACAGATTACAAATATCGACATACGGTAATAACTCGTATTCGACTATCATTACAATTGGGCCTAGCTTAACGGGCCTCAGGGGTACTCAACTAACGGGCTCTATTAACTATACCCTTGTCAGTCACTCCCCAGATTAAATAGAGGCATGAACCCACTATCGAGCATAAATACCCCCTCTTGGAGTCACTAGCAACTACTCGGCCAAGATAGCTACTAACAACAGAGAGCATGCAAGATCATAAACAACATAGAGATAACATAACATAATATTCAGCACATCAACTCAATCATAACACCAATATTCATCGGATCCCAACAAACACAACATGTAGAATTACATAACGGTGATCTCGATCATGTAAGGCAGCTCACGAGATCTAAACATGAAGCACATGGTGGAGAAGATAACCATCTAGCTACTGCTATGGACCCATAGTCCAAGGTAGACTACTCACTCATCGCGCCGGAGGCAAGCATGGCGATGAAGAAGACCTCCGGTGGCAATTCCCCTCTCCGGCAGTGTGCTGGGAAGAGCTTCTGGACCCTCCCGATCTTGGATCGATGACCGTGGCGGATCACGATGTGTTTCTAGAAAAGTGATCGGGTGTTTAGGTTTTTCCCATTGGGGGGTCTTTATAGGCGAAGGAGCAGCGCCAGAGGTGGACCAGGGCGGCCTCACCACCAGGGGGCGTGGGCCAGGGCCAGGCCGCACCGCCCTATGGTGTGGCCGGCCCGTGGCCCCCCTCCGTCTCCTCTTTGGTTCTCTGGAAGCTTTGATAAATTTCCAGATGTTCGGCTTTTTTTTCATCCAATTCCGAGAATATTTCCTGTGTAACTTTTCTGAAATACAAAAAGAACAGAAAACAGGGAACTGGCACTGTGGCATCTTGTTAATAGGTTAGTTCCGGAAAATGCATAAAAATGCCACGAAGTGTAATGAAACACTAAGCAAATGGTGTAAAAATAAGCATGGAGCATCAAAAATTATGGATACGTTGGAGACATATCACTCTTCTCACGACAACCCGGGTAGGCTTTGGCGGGTCAGTAATGAAGAAGCATTGGCACACTTGGCTTGCTAGTACCCATGGCTCATTTTTCGCGGTGACGTTTGCGCCGGCAGTCTTCGATTTGGCTTCGGGTATAACCATGGTGGTGAAATACCGATCTTCTTTTATGATGTTTTTGGCCCATCTAACACGAAACATCGGCACCTTCTCCCCAGCATAGCTCAGCTCCCAGATCTCCTTGATCCTTCTATAGTATCTTTGCTTGAGTCACGGGTGTAGGCTTCCATCGTTACCCCTGAGTTCTGGTAATCACAATTACTATCTTTTTCCTCAGTGTAAAATGTGTAGGCATTGATATCATATGCCTGATAGGTCATTAGGCAGTGTTCAACGCCCTGTGACAAGGCGAATATGAGTTTTTCTTCCTCGGAAGATTGCATTGGTGGGGCATTAGCTAGAATCTTGTCCTTGAACCAATGCGTGAAATTGGAGTTGTGCTCATTGATTATTGCTCCTTCCGTCCTCTGCTCGCCTCTGTCACTACACTTATTCGCAATAAAGCTTTTGTGCTCGTCTACCCAAGGGTCGATCAGTTGCATGTGTTGTAGCGTGACTAGGTTTGCTCTATCAAAGTCGGCGCGTTGACCAGTGAAGTCAACATGCATTTCACGATGACCCTCGCGGTGACCCCATCCTTCGATCCTATCAAGGTGCTTGTTGACGGGCAGACCAATAGGGTTTTTGATGTTAAGATAATTCGTGTAGAAGGAGATGCACTCTTCGGTCAGGAAGCCCTTGGCTATGCTTCCATCGGGACGCGATCTATTGCAAACGTATCCTTTGATGACACCATTCATCCTTTCGAAGGGCATCATGCTATGCAGGAACATGGGCCCGAGTTGGACGATATCCTCCATGATATGGACCAGCAGATGTACCATAATGTCAAAGAATGCGGGCGGGAAGTATATCTCGAGCTCGCATAGAATCACCACGATCTCTTCATGTAGCCTGTCAAGTTTCCTCACGCTAATTGACTTCCGAGAGATGACGTCAAAAAAGTTGCAGAGGCCAAACAATGTTTGGCGGACGTGCTCGTCCATTATTCCTCGAATTGCAACCAGAAGTATCTGCATCATCAGCACGTGATAGTCGTGAGACTTCATCCCACTGAACTCCTGCTTTGCTTTGTCTAGGTATCTACTTATCTTGCCTGAGTAACCGTAAGGAACTTTGACTTCTAGGAGGCAGTTGAAAAACTGCTCGATCTCCTGAGGACTTAGACTGAAGCACGAAGCGGGATAGTGATAGTCGTTCCTCTTGGCCCTTTTTCCCTTGCGACGACCTTCGGTCTCCTCATCATCATCGTCATCATCAGATCGTCCTAAGTGAAGGTCTTCCCTGATCTTCATAAATTCCAAGTCGTGCCTTGCTTTTGGTCTGTCTTTGGTCCTATCAAGCAAGTTGAGAAGGGTGCCAAGCAGACTCTCGCACACGTTTTTGGTGATATGCATGACATTAAGGCTATGGGGCATGTGGAGGATCTTCCAATAAGGCAGATCCTAGAAAGCAGACCTCCTTTTCCATACCTTCAGGAGCGGCTTGGGCGCCTTTCGCTTCTTTCCTGGTGCAGGGCTCTCTGGCCAACTTGTCAATAACTCATCGATTTCCTCGCCGCTCCTTAGACATGGGGCATCTCGGAGGTCAAGTTTACCATTGAACAGATCTTTGCATTTTATCCACGGGTCATCCTTGCGAAGCCACCTTCGATGCCCAAGGAACACAGTTTTCAAAGAACTGGGATCTTTCTGTAGCTGGTGATATGTTGTGTCATCCATGCACCAAATACAGACACAATATCCGTGGACCACCTGCCCTGAGACATATCCGCAACCAAGATAGTCATGCACCGTCGTGACCAATGCGGCTCTCATAGGAAAATAATCTTGTGTGACACCGTCCCACATCTTGGGTGGTGTGTCCCATAACGTGGCTAGTTCCTCTGTCAACAGACCGAGATATAGTTGGATGTCATTTCCGGTTGTTTCGGACCTTGAATTAGCATAGTCATTTGTATGTACCTCCTCTTCATGCACAGCCAGGGGGGTAGGTTGTACATCCATACAAATACGGGCCAGGTGCTATGGGTGCTGCTCTGGCTGCCAAACAGATTGAGTCCATCAGTGCTCATACCCAGCCTGATGTTCCTTGGATCGTTCCCAAATTCTGGGCACTCGATGTCCAATGCCTTCCACTAGCTAGCATCTGAAGGGTGTCTCAGTATCATGTCCTTGTGATCATCATCGTCATCATCTTTTGGCTTATTCCTTTTCGCGTGCCAACGCATAAGCTTTGCTTCCTTAGGGTATGCGAAATTTCACTGTAGACGAGGAGTGATCCGAAAGTACCATACCACTTTTCGAGGAGCTTTCTTCCCACTCTTGTATCGAGATGCGCTGCACACCAGACATGTGTTTCTCTCCACATCTTCTCCCCGATAAATGATGCAATCATTAATGCAAGCATGGTATCTCATGTGCGGTAAATCAAGAGGGCACACGATTTTCTTGGCCTCCTCGATACTAGTTGGACACTTGTTCCCCTCGGGAAGACGCTCTAGCCAGAATGCCATGTTTTCGTCAAAGCTTTTGTTGGTCCATTTGTGCCTTGCCTTCATCTGCAGAGCCCTGAGCGTGACATCCAAACGTGTATCCCCGGGCCTGCATCCTGCATACAATGGAGTAACCACGTCCTTCTCTAGGCTCACCAGCTTGGCTTTCTCTCTAGCGGCATCCCACGCGTTGCTTGTCTGCTTGAGAAGCAGTGCTTGAACGCAAGGGTTCTGCACCCAGCTACCTGACGGTGTTCCATCTGCTCCGGCATCTTGATCTTATTCACCATGTCCAGCATCTTGATCTTCTTCATCTTGTCCGGCATCTTGACCACAATGTCTGGCATCTTGATCTTCCCCACCATGTCCGGCATCTTTTCCACCTTCATCATGTCCGAGAAAATCTTCGTCACCACCATGCCCTTCCTCATCATTTCCCATCACCGCTCCATGGACGTTATCATCATCTTCATCACTTATCCACCGAGTATAGCCATCCATGAAACCGCGAGAGAGCAGGTGGCTCTGCAGTTGTCCAGAATAAGGCTCGATATAGCATTTCAGTTTGCATATGTGACACGGACATTTTATCTCCGTCTGGTTATTTTGAATCACGTCATGCGTCGTGGCTTTCATATATCTTGCCACTATGCCTTCATTCATCGATCGGACCATGGTCGCCTGGTATACATATATACAGAGCAAGAGAATATCTTAGAACCAGCCAAATACACACATAGTCGCCCAAAAATTTCGGCATGACCTTTCCTAAAAATGGACCTATGCGTGGTGCCAAAATATGCCGAAATGGAAGTGAATCAACATTTCAGCAAAACAACATTGGCATCATCGGCAAATCATCATATTTGGATCCAAACAAATTAGAATTTCATAAACATATGCAAGCAAATGTATATATATATATACACAAACGTGTTCCGATGCCACACAAGCATGCATACATACAAACAACGATGACACACCTACAAGCATACCCGTAGGGCATACAAACACCGATGCCACACAATCTTAAACATGGATGTCCTCGTATTACTCACCTATTATAGACGATACCGCGACACGAGAGAACGAGAGAGTGTGTGGATGAGAGAGTAATAAAGTGATATCTAAAGGTTAGTAGACATTGCACTCACATATCTACCAACCAAAGTAGCTTTAATAAGCTAAAATAGATGGAAGAATGATGAAATTAGGTTGGCGAGGAGGAGGACGACCAGATCTGGTGCTGAATGGAGGGGGAAGAAGGGGGGCAATGATTGGTGCTAGGTGGCTTCATGCCTTAAAAATAAGCATCCCAGGTTACCCGTAGCGCATTGTAGTGGCATGCGCTGCGGGCAGTGCACTTACCCATAGCGCATGGGATAGCATGCGCTACAGGTAACCTACACCAGATGCCTACACGTCCCTCCTCGACTTACCCGCAGCGCGCCGAGGCTAAATGCGCTACGGGTAACCCTTAGTACCCATACCACATTCAGCTCCGTTGCACTGCGGGTAAGTTGAGGTGGGACGGGCATCCAGGCCTACGAATACCCGTAGCGCATGTCTGGTAGGGGTGCACTGCAGGTAACGGACACATGCGCGGCACACTGGAGGAGGTGCGCTACGGCTAAATAGCCGCAGCGTACCACGTAGTCAATGCGCTACGGGTATGTACACTACCTATAGCTATTTTCCTAGTAGTGAGGCATGGCTTAGAAGGAACCCCTCTGGTGGTCGCACGTGCCATCACCTTCAACGCGGCTGATCATCCCGACCGCCGCTCAGGTGTAAGCGTGCTCCCACAGGTAGTATCTTTGGTGACCCGCAACGTGCGGGTAACCAAGATGTTGCTTGATGGCGGCGTAGGCCTCAACCTGACCTCTGGATCTCCAAGAAGGAGCTCGCCCCAACCGGCGCGTTTTGAGGTGCCATCCCCGGCGCCACCCAACCTATGGGAAAGGTGGTGCTTCTCGTCATCTTCGGTACGCGCGACAACTACCGGACAGAGAAAGTCACATTCGACATCACCGAGATTCTGTTGCTCTACAACGTTCTCCTTGGCCAGCCAGCCCTGGCCTAGTTCATGGTGGCCGCCCACTATGCCTAAAACATGATCAAGATATACCCGCGACCTAGGGTGTCCTGACCATTTTGGGGGACATCAGGGACACAATTTTTTGCATTGCAAAAATGTTCAAGGCGGCCGTGGTAGGTGAGGCTGGCAACCCCAGCAAGGCGATGTTGGGGGCACGGATCCAGGTCCGAGCTCGATGAAGAAGCGGCTTTCCCTAGAGCTGGCTGCCATGGTGTGTGAGGGTGTCGTCCCTGCACCCAGCAAGGGAAAGCTCATGGGAGAGGCCGATCTGACTAAGAAAGTGCCCCTGGGTGACAGTACATCCCGTACCTTCACCATTGGTGCCGCTCTCACTCCCAAATAGAAAATCGCGCTGGTCGCTTTCCTTCTAGAGAACTCTGACGTGTTCGCGTGGGATCCATCAGATCTCTCCAGTATTCCAAGGGAGGTGATTTACCACCACTTAGCAGTGTGCCCTGAGGCACGCCCCGTCAAGTAGAAGGTTCGACACCAGGCGCAAGACCGGTAAGACTTCATCGTCAAGGATGTTCGGAATCTTGAGAAGGCCAAGGTGATCTGAGAGGTTGTGCACACCACATGGGAGGCGAACCCCATGGTAGTCCCGAAGCCCAACATGGTTATGCGGATGTCCATCAACTTCACGGATCTCAACAAAGCCTGCCCGAAGGATCTTTTCCCACTGCCGCACATCGACCGAATCGTGGACTCCACGGCAGGATGTGACCTGCTGTGCTTGCTCGATGTGTTCTTTGGTTACCACTAGATTAAGATGGCTGTGGAGGACGAGGAGAAGACGGCGTTCATCACGCCGATAGGCTGCTACTACTACACTTGTATGCCCTTTGGGATCAAGAACGCGGGAGTCTTTGTCGAGCGGCTCACAGAGCCATTGGCAACACCAAAGGTGGTCACCGGAGCCCCAGCAACGACTACGTAGGGGCTCCCCCGACAACCACCTCCCATCAAGGCTCTGCTATGTCGGCAAGGGATGAGGTCCCCGCGCCTTATCCCGTTGCCGCTATAGTTGAAAGAGTAACTCCCCCTTGGGAGGAGGAACTGTTGCAGTACCTCAAGTACCAGGCACTCCCCAACAACGACATACATGCGGAAAGGATTGCCCACCAAGCCAAGATGTACATGCTGATTGACAGCGAGCTCTAACACTTCCGTGAAGGAGGAGTCAAGCTTTGTTGCATCCCCTGGGAGCAAGGCCAAGCACTCCAGGCGGACATCCACAAAGGGATTTGTTTCCATCACATGGCATTTCGAGCCCTTGTCCAGAAGGCGTTTCGGCAAGGATTTTACTAGCCCACGGCATTGGCTGACGCTCAGGAGTTGGTCCGGTCCTGTCAAGCATGCCAGTTCCACTCCATGAATATCCACCAACCAGCTAAAGCACTCCAGACCATCCCTATCTCCTGGACATTTGCGGTCTGGGGGCTGGATGTCGTCGGCAAGTTCCCTAGGTCAGTAGGGTCTACGAGTACCTGTTGGTCGCCATTGACAAGTTCACGAAGTGGGTGGAGGTCGAACCGGTCAGAGCCCTCACCGCTCAGGACACCGTCAAGTTCATCCGGGGGATTGTGGGCCATTTAGGTGTGCCTAACCACATAATCACCGACCTCGGCTCCCAATTTGCCAGCCAAGAATTCCAGGATTATTGTGACAAGCTTGGCACCAGAATATGCTATGCATCCGTTGGTCATCCAAGAAGCAACGACCAAGTTGAACGCGCAAATGCAGAGGTGCTGCGAGGACTTCAGACAACAACCTTCAACAGGCTCGAGGGTTGTGGAAAAAACTGGGTGGACCAAGTGCCGTCAGTACTGTGGTCCTTACGGACCACAGCCTGAGATCAACTGGTGAGTCCCCGTTTTCACTTGTTTACGGGGCTGAAGCCGTGTTGCCCATGGAGCTTAAATATGGATCTCCTGGGATATCTGCCTATGATGATCACAAGCACGGCGAGGAAAGGCTTGATGACATCAACTTCCTTGAGGAGATTTGTAGCCAGGCAATAGTGCGGTCCACCCGCTATTTGCAAGGATTATGCCACTACCAAAGTGGGCATATTCGATCCTGGGAGCTCCACACAGGAGACATTGTTCTCCAGAGGAAGCAAGGCTCATCCGGTCACAAGCTCTCCCCAAAGTGGGAGGGGCCTTAGAGAGTGACGCACGTTTTCCGACCAGGATTTGTGAGCCTAGAAGACAAGGATGGAAAACCTAAGCGGAAATCATGGAACATGGAGCATCTCCAAAAATTATATCCTTGAAGTGCCCACTCTTGTAGCGCCCCATGTTACTGCGAACTATAGAAATGCGAATGTAAATTAACGTAGAACGCGTAGCCGCGGGAATGCCCGCATGTAAACTGCTGTAAAGACGGCGAACGCCTGAGTAGCACATCGCCTGCAACTTGTATTCCGAAAGTAGATGTTCATGCTCACCGAAAAAGTCGGGGGTAATTATTTTACCCCGCACCATCAATATAGCCTAAGTTAAACTGACCCATGGCATTGCTGGTATATGGTCTTGGTTGGCGGTCTTGAGACTTGTTGATATTTTTCTCTCAGCCACAAGCAGGGGGCTATGCCTTTATGTCATTACCACGACCGGATAAGCAGTGGCGTGTGTAGATCTATAATGCCCAAATAAACGCTGACGTGCAATACTTGTGACTAAGATTCAAAATATCTCCAAGTCTGGGGAGGAATGCGGCAAGATCAGAATCAAGATTTCTTTCCAAGACAAGAAGGTATTGAAGAAATTAATAAATGCCAAGCAACTGGGAAATTCTCCCCCAGAGGAATAAATTTGGTTGATTTGGATATCTAGATAAATCAATCAAGGCTCATCAACTGGGAAAACTCTCCCCGGAAGGAAGAAAAGGGAAACAGATAAGTTTTTAAATTATTTTTAGCAATTCCTCCTCTTCCACTTGCCTTCGCTCAGGTTGGGTTCCCGGAAAGGGTGAGTCCCCTATGCTTGGCTCCAAGGAAACCTGAGAAAAGATGCAAGGATTTATCTCCTTTTTTGTAGGAGCTATCAAGTAAACAAAGGAATGAGAGTATGCATAAATAATATTGCTAACAAAGATATGCTCTTAGCAAAATATTATTACAATGAATATCGTTTGTTTGCATCTCATGATAAGATGCATGAGCATGAACAACTAGAAAGAATACAAAGAAGGGTGATACGTCTCAAACGTATCTATAATTTTTGATGCTCCATACTTGTTTATACACCATTTGCTTTGTGTTTTGTTACACTTCATGGCGTTTTTATGCATTTTCCAGAACTAACCTACTAACGAGATGCCACAGTGCCAGTTCCCTGTTTTGTGCTGTTTTTGTGTTTCAGAAAAGCTATACAGGAAATATTCTCGAAATTGGATGAAACAAAAGCCAAATTTCCTATTTTTCCCGAAGCGTGATGGAGTCCAAAGCTGAGACGGAGGGGGACCAGGGGCCAGGCGCACCATAGGGTGGCGCGGCCCAGCCCATGGCCGCACCACCAGGTGGTGTGGCCCCCTAGCCCACCTCCCAATGCTGCCCTTCCGCCTATATATTCCCCTCGATGGGAAAACCTAAAGCAACCAATTAATTTCCATTAAACATACTGCAAGCCACCACCGTCGTTGATGCGAGATCGGGAGGGTCTAGAAGCTCTTCCCGGCACCCTGCCGGAGAGGGGAATCACCGCCGGAGGCCTTCTTCATCACCATGCCTGCCTCCGGAGTGATGTGTGAGTAGTCTACCTTGGACTATGGGTCCATAGCAGTAGCTAGATGGTTTTCATCTCCTCCATGTGCTTCATGTTCAGATCTTGTGAGCTGCCTATCATGATTAAGATCATCGTTGTGTAATTCTACATGTTGTGTTTGTTGGGATCCGATGAATATTGATACTATGTCAAGTTGAATAGCTGAATTATTATCTTGATGTGATCTCTATGTTGTTTATGATCTTGCATGCTCTCCGTTGCTAGTAAATATCTTGGCAGAGTAGATGCTAGTGACTCCAAGAGGGAGTATTTATGCTCGATAGTGGGTTCATGCCTCTAGTAATCTGGGGGAGTGACAGAAACCTCTAAGGTTGTAGATGTGCTGTTTCTACTAGGGAGAAAACAATAATCTTGTGTTCAAGGACATTTGTATTGTTTACATTACACACTTTGCTTAAGGCGATAATCTGTTGCTTGCAACTTAATACCCAACGGTTGCTCGGATGACATCCGGCGGGTGGATTATTAGTCATAGATGTAGTTGGATTACGGTCTATGTATTATGTTGTAATGGCTAAGTGAATCTCATAGTGATCCTCATGACATTTGTATGCTTGCTTTATTCTATCAATTGCCCGACTGTAATTTGTTTACCCAGCATGTTATTTACCTTATGGAGAGACACCACTAGTGAACTGTGGACCTCGGTCCATTCTTTTATACTATTATTACCATTTACCATTTACTTGCTTTATTTATATTCTTGCAAACTATTACCTTTTACCACTCGATAGGCTTAATCCTTTGTTTACAGCAAACCGGTGAGATTGACAATCTCACTGTAAGTTGGGACAAAGTACTTGGTTGTGTTGTGTGCAGGTTCCACGTTGCTGCTAGTGCAAAGCTACACCCTGGATGAGGCCGCATTTATAAATTGTCCGGAGCTGTCGCGAAGCTAGCGAGCATCAACCTTCAGAAGTTGGTTCTTTCTCCTACTGGTTCGATAAACCCTGGTTTCATACTGAGGGAAGACTTGCTACTGTGCTCATCATACCTTCCTCTTGGGGTTCCCAACTGGGCGGACATCTACACGCCATCAAGCAATTTTTTTGGCGCCGTTGCCGGGGAGAAAGAGGATTTTTGCAAGGGGAGTCTCTCGCTTCCAATCTTTTACTTTGTTATTATTTTGCTTTATTTTATTTTTGCTTGCATCTTTTTATCAAAAATACAAAAAAATTTAGTTCCTTTGATAGTTGGTATTCCGTTACTTTTACTTTTAGTTTATTATGTTGTTCCCTAAGTATGCTCTGGAGGACCTTACAGTAGGTAGTGCTTCTATAATTGGGAAAGATAACATCGAGGAGTTCTTTAATCATGTTAGTATGCATAAAGATGTTGAGGATAGATCTTTAGCCGAGCTTGCTCCTAGTTATGAAGTTGATGCTGCTTATTTAGTTCACATGTTGGAGGCTAGGTTTGTTAACATTAATCCTTTTATGCAGCAAATGTTTCTTAAGCTTCATGATATCGAAGACTCCAAAAAGAAAGATTTTATTTTGGAGACTTTGCGTAGAGAATTTAGAGATGTTGTTATAGAAGCTAGGAATTTTTTTTGAGCGTTTTAATATGCTTGGCTCACATGTAGAGGTTGTTGGTACAAACAAGGAAAAAATCAAAGTACCAATACCTTGCAAACTCGTAGGATTGCATGAAGCTTTGGAAAAGAATTTTGATTGGATTGTTCCTAAAAATACTTTTGATAAAAGTAGTGAACCCAAGAGTGTTCATAAGGGATCTTGAAAAACTCATTTGGATACAATACATTTCATTGTTGAAAGGACTTCTGCAATTGATCTTAATGCCTCATTTGAAAATACTTGATTTTCACTTTCTGCGCCTAGCTCAAAGGCGTTGAAGAAAAGATCTCTTGGGAGATAACCCAATGTTTTCTTTTCAGTACTTTTTATTTTATTTGAGTCTTAGAAGTTATTAATATTGTAATAACCTCTCCTTATCATTTTTATTTCGTTTTTGTGCCAAGAAGAACCTCTAATTTGAGGAAGGTAAGATTTGGGGAAGTTGTTGTCCTGAAACAGATTTCTATGCTGCACCGTAAACATTCGTGAAAATTGTCAGAATACCTTTTTGATCTGCTATTTCTTGTGCATATGACCCAGGTTATTTAAAAACTTTTATTAGTTTTGCACTTTTCGATTTGAGCAACAGAAGGTCCTCCAAAAAAATCGATCTTTGTCAGCTGTTCTGTTTTGACAGATTTCTGCCACTATTTGTGTTTGCCTCTCGATCGCTTTCTTTTTGAGTTCTTTTGATCATGGAACTTTTGAGGAAGTTGCCACCGTAGTTTATGCTTTAATGGATGGTATATTTGAGTTTAAAACTGAACCAAAAGAGTAGATTATTATCATGCTTATACTAATGTTGCTAATAGAATTGTGTGAAGTTTTGTATGAAGGAAGTTTTCGAGTGTAGGGAATGAAGAGTGATGAGATGAGATGAAGTATGGACAAAAGCTCAAGCTTGGGGATGCCCATGTCACCCCAAGAAATATCCAAGAGGTACAAGCATCAAAGCTTGGGGATGCCCCAAGGCACCCCTTCTTCATCGGCAAAAATCAGGTCACCTTTCAAGACACTATATTTTTATTGCTTCATATTCTATGCGTTTTTCTTGGAGCCTCTTTACTTTTGCTTTCAGTTTTATTTTGTTTTGTTTGCTTCAATAAATGGTTGGACCCTAAAAAATTTCTTTTGGAGAAGACACACTCCGGTTTTACATTGCCAAGAACACTCTAGTTTTCACTCTTATCGTTCAACGAGTGTTCTCTTTTTCTAGTACTGCGTTTAGCTTTCATTTTTCGCCTTAATTTTTGTTCATATCTTTTTATATCTTTGCATCAAGGTGTATTTAGACCACTGGTCTATGTTGGTTTTCATCTCAAAAGAGTTGTTTCAAAAAGGTTTGAATGCTGTTGGAAAAGAGAAAAAGTTTCATGACTATAGTGGTACAAATGGGAGCTTGTTTAGACTGCGGCTTAAACTTTTGCTTGTCATGCTTGATGTCGTTTTGATAGTATGCTTAGTAGTTTTTTCTGTAGCATGACTTGTCTCAAATGACTGAGATTGCTTAATGAGCCTTTGAAAAAATCATACGTTGTTTTAATTATATGGGAGCATGTTATTGTGGTTTTCACCTTTGATGCTTTATTTGGATTGACTTGGCGCATGCTTACAACATGTTTGACTTTAACAAGTCACCATATAGCCTCTATGATCATTTGGTTTTTGACTTGTGATACCACTTTATGCTTCGGGTAATGATGTTTTGTCGCTATGTATGATTATGGCCGTTATTGCTCTCTTAGTTGGCCGCTCCCAGTCTTTTGCTAGCCTTCATTTTGTACTGAGAGGGAATACTTCTCGTGCATCCAACTCCTAAAAACCAAGTTTTCCAATGTGTCCACCATACATACCTATTAGCAATTTGCTATTCCAAGCACATTCGACTTGCTTTTATCTATCCTTCAAATTAAACTTTTTGGTGTTATGTGAAAATTAGTCAGTAAAGCTCTCACGAACCTGATGGCACACTTTACTTTTCTGCTTTTAATAATTTTGACCATTGTGGCTCTCTTATGTTGACGTTATGCTTGCAAGTTGTAAGTTGGAGGTTAGCCCAACCATGCCGTCATGGGGCAAGCTTTCAGCATTGCACTTTCTCTCATTTTGTTGATATCGTGATCTTTTGTTTATGGATACTCGCAATGTGAAATAAGTTGGAAACTTGTGAGCTCATGGAGTTTGTATATGTGTTAGAGAAATGCCTGGGCCGGTAATCTAAGCCATGCATCATTCATGGTGGAAATTTACAGCATGCCCATAGTCGACATTCGACGATGCATCTCACAATAAAAAGCTATACCAATGGTAAATAAAAGAGATGTCGAGGTGTTCATTGTCTATTTGTCTTATCATTTTGATGTGGGCTTGTTCCATGTCATCGGGCAAGAGGTACCCCGTTGGCGTTCTCGATGATACATGTATGCTTACAATGACAAGAACTTGCTTGGGACCTAAGTCGAGTAGCATGAGGTTTGGGTATTCATACTTCACTAGACACAAGATTTTCAACTTATGATTTGTTAAGCATATGCTTCATAATTGTATTCGCATTAACCTTAACCACTCAAGATGCCTATGATGGGGGCAATGAGAGCTCAAAGCTAGTAAGTATCATAATTTTTGGAGGTTTATAAAACATGAAATCACTGCTTCCCTCTGTGAATGGCCTTTCTTTTACTTTTATGTTGAGTCTCCACCTTCTACCTTTATGCACCGTCTAAGAGAGCATAGTTGTCATTCTGAGTTTAATGTGCATAGTCCCAAAATTTATTATTGATTGATTCATGATTATGGTTTTGCTTGTTCTTAAATTATTTGTATCTAGTCACCCTCTTAAACTTGAAGGTGACCTATGCATTTATGTTTTGCTATTCCATGAAGGACAAACTGAAAACCACTTTGCTATGTTTTTCTATATGGTTGTAACACACACCTGACTTTCAATGCTTCATTACTCATGATCTTTTGTTTGTGTTACTTTTCATGTTATAACATGGTTGCTAAGTTTTATTGTCAAGATTATGTCTTTTATGCCCATGTTTTAAGTACTTTGATCTCAGCACTCAATGCTTTACATCATTGATCAAGATTGTGATGGTGCATGTCACCTCAAAAATTATTGGTTTGTTATCACTTACCTACTCGAGGACGAGCGGAAGTTAAGCTTGGGGATGCTTGATACGTCTCAAACGTATCTATAATTTTTGATGCTCCATGCTTGTTTATATACCATTTGCTTTGTGTTTTGTTACACTTTGTGGCGTTTTTATGCATTTTCCAGAACTAACCTACTAACAAGATGCCACAGTGCCAGTTCCCTATTTTCTGCTGTTTTTGTGTTTCAGAAAAGCTACGCAGGAAATATTCTCAGAATTGGACGAAACAAAAGCCAAAGTTCCTATTTTTCCCGAAGCGTGACGGAGTCCAAAGCTGAGACGGAGGGGGACCAGGGGCCAGGCGCACCATAGGGTGGCGCGGCCCAGCCCCTGACCGTGCCACTAGGTGGTGTGGCCCCCTGTCCCACCTCCTGACGCTGCCCTTCCGCCCATATATTCCCCTCGACGGGAAAACCTAAAGCACCCGATCAATTACCACGAAACATACTGCAAGCCGCCGCTATCGTCGACCCAAGATCGAGAGGGTCCAGAAGCTCTTCCCGGCACCCTGCCAGAGAGGGGAATCACCGCCGGAGGCCTTCTTCATCACCATGCCTGCCTCCGGAGAGATGTGTGAGTAGTCTACCTTGGACTACGGGTCCATAGCAGTTGCTAGATGGTTGTCATCTCCTCCATGTGCTTCATGTTTAGATCTTGTGAGCTGCCTATCATGATCAAGATCATCGTTGTGTAATTCT
This sequence comes from Dactylis glomerata, assembly GCA_007115705.1. Taxonomy (NCBI): domain Eukaryota; kingdom Viridiplantae; phylum Streptophyta; class Magnoliopsida; order Poales; family Poaceae; genus Dactylis; species Dactylis glomerata. The sequence goes on along the minus strand of QXEO01001598.1, from coordinate 1,263,484 downwards.
ACATGTTGTGTTTGTTGGGATCCGATGAATATTGATACTATGTCAAGTTGATTTGCTGAATTATTATCTTTATGTTATCTATATGTTGTTTATGATCTTGCATGCTCTCCGTTGCTAGTAGATATCTTGGCCGAGTAGATGCTAGTGACTCCAAGAGGGAGTATTTATGCTCGATAGTGGGTTCATACCTCTAGTAATCTGGGGGAGTGACAGAAACCTCTAAGGTTGTAGATGTGCTGTTGCTACTAGGGAGAAAACAACAATCTTGTGTTCAAGGACATTTGTATTGTTTACATTACACACTTTGCTTAAGGCGATAATCTTTTGCTTGCAACTTAATACCCAACGGTTGCTCGGATGACATCCGATGGGTGGATTATTAGTCATAGATGCAGTTGGATTACGGTCTATGTATTATGTTGTAATGCCCAAGTGAATCTCATAGTGATCCTCATGACATTTGTATGCTTGCTTTATTCTATCAATTGCTCGACTGTAATTTGCTTACCCAGCATGTTATTTACCTTATGGAGATACACCACTAGTGAACTGTGGACCCCGGTCCATTTTTTTACACTGTTATTACCGTGTACCATTTACTTGCTTTATTTACATTCTTGCAAACTATTACCTTTTACCACTCGATACGCTTAATCCTTTGTTTACAGCAAACCGGTGAGATTAACAACCTCACTGTAAGTTGGGACAAAGTATTTGGCTATGTTGTGTGCAGGTTACACATTGCTGATGGTGCAAAGCTACACCCTGGACGAGGCGCCATATATAAATTGTCCGGAGCTGTTGCAAAGCTAGCAAGCATCAACCTTCGGAAGTTGGTTCTTTCTCCTACTGGTTCGATAAACCTTGGTTTCATACTGAGGGAAGACTTGCTGCTATGCTCATCATACTTTCCTCTTGGGGTTCCCAACTGGACGGACATCTACACGCCATCAAAGGGCTAGGGGTCTCAGGCCTTGGGCAGCGCGCAGACCACCCTTCTCTTCAGGTCGGCAACGACGTGGGCTACGGTGGCCCTGGCAGTTTGCTGGGTCGCCTTTCCTTCTTTGTTATTGCCAAAACCCTCAAAGAGGCGCTGGAACGGGAAGCTGGGAGCAAGATGGTGGATGCACGGGATGATCGTAACACCGACAATCTCGACGATACCAGGAAGGGTCCCAGGAAGGGTCCCCATCAGCCTTTAGCTTCTACTTTAGCCTCCCAGGAAGGGTCTCGAGCTGCTCCAGTGCGTCCGCATACCAGGAGCAATCTCTGATACAGAACCCGCTGAAATAGGGCTAGGGAGGATTTTTAAATTTGCTAAAGCTCGAGACATCTTCTCCGTGGTCTCGCGCAAGTTCTCGAGATCAGTGTTGGCTTGCGCCGCGAGCTTGAGCTCGGCCTCAAATTGTCGTCGTGGTGAAACAACATATGCCATGGGATGGCTTAAATGGGGGCTGAACTAGATGCTGGAGGATTCGGGAGAGGGGAACGAGCCAAGAAGCACGACAGAAAGGAACACAGATCTACCCAGGTTCGGGGCTCTCGTAAGGAGATAACACCCCTACTCCTGCTCTACTGGATATATATATTTGGATCGATGGAGTATACAACAATGGTGCTTCCAAGCTCTCTACTAGAGGAGGAAGATCAACTGCTCTGTGTATGAACACTGAATGACCAACCCTCTACTAGGGCTCCCTATGCCACCTTATATAGTGGTGGCCAGGGTTACAACGGTCACCTGAGACCAGGAGACACCAACTACACTCCAAATAGGGCAGGATGACGAAGGCAGAGACCCTTGACTTTCTCCCTGATTGCTCTCGATGGGACTCACCCTTGCTGTACCTTGTACTTCCTGGACTGTGACCTTACCACCGTGAGGTAAGGGCTGTACTTGTGCACAGTGAGGGTAGGCAGACCACCACTGTGCACCCTGTCACCATGATCTTCTTCCATGCTTGGCAGAATCTCTCCTTGATTGTAGGGACACGACACCTTGGTTGACTTATATACCCCGGGATATGACAGTTGGCCATATCCCGGACCTATATGCCGGACCAACGACCTCTGAAGGTCGGGTAATCCGGCCTCCCTGCTCCTGCACAACATATCCAATAAGTTAGACCGGCATATCTATGCATATGCCGGCTCTCCTCAATAAGTATCCCGGTTAGACCGGCATATCTATGCTGCCACCGGGATACACTTATATGTCGGTCCAACCGACGTTCCTGTATTCCGGCCAGACCCCATCTAGGTCAACCGACACAAGGTCAACCTTACTCCTTGTATCTTTTCTAGTCTCTTGACCCTACCGGGGGCCATCCCCCCGACACAAATGTAAGCTTCCCTTCCACGCGTGCGGACTCCAGGAGCTTATTGGTGCTCTCCTGGGTGGCCTCCAGCCTTGTCACCCTCACCGTTGAGGTCTCCAGCGATGAGTTGACAGCCTGGAGCTCACCCTCCAGCATGCTGACATAGGCGGTCGAGGCTGCCAGGCACTCGCTCACAGCCATGAGCTGTGCCTGGGCATCTTCTTCTCGCGCCTGCGATTGGGATTTAAGATCGGCAATGGTGGCGCTCAACTGCACCACCTCTTTAGAAGACACTGCTAGCGATGCCTGCAGGCCGAATCTCTTGACGTTGGCGTGACAGCACCCTGCGCTCCACGTCAATATCCCAGCTGATGACCTTATGGTGCGCCTTCAGGTCGGCAGCCCAACTCTCCATGTGCTCTTTAGCTTGCACCAGCCGATGCTCGTGCTCCTCCATATCATCAAGGAGGGAGCGAGCAGACACGTGAAGTGCATGTCCCATGAAAGGCAACAAAGGTGCAGGGGCTGCCGATCGCGACACCACCGGGCCTGGTCCTACTAGGGGAACGGATTGAGGGACGCGGCGACAAGACCGAAGGGACCAGCAGGTTCTGGAGCCGAGGCGCTTGCCCGCACCAGACTGTCGACCTGGTCGTCCTCACTAGCAGATTCTATCTGCCCGTCCTCAGGATAGGACTAGTTGGCTAAAAGAAGAAGACCAAGAAATTGGTTGAGACCTACAAGATCTACATCTTCAAGGTGCTCATGTAAGCCAGAAGAGCAATAAGAAGAAAGGTGTACATGTCGCAGGTGGAGAGTGGCGTGCAGGGTCGACCTCCATTGGGTCCCCAGCAGCTGCGCCCACCCCGATAGCTTCACCCAAGAAAACCAAGACAAGTAAGGTTCGGGAAGAAATTCCTGGCAAGTCAGGGAAAGAAGGACAAGTAGAGGAGAAAAGGTTACCCGTTGCCAAAGGCTGCGCCTCCTCGCCGGGAGCCGCTTGGGCCACGACGCTCAGGAGCTCCTGAGGGGTTGAGGTCTCGCTTTGAGTCTGCTTAGCTGGGGGCTCGGTGGTAGCCTCCTTGCAATAGGAACCAGAAGATCCAGTCAAGAACAAGGCAAAAGATCCAAGTCCCGATGACCAGAAGACTGCATCAGAAGACTTACCGGGGATCATCGAGGTCAACGCCCCTGGACCCCATGTCCCAGGGCGGAGAGGAGGAGAGCGGGATCTCGTAGGACGTGGTAGCGTCCTCCATCGCTGTAGAAGTTCCCACTCCAACTGTGGGAACAAATCGTAGCGCGGGGGAGCGATGTAGTGCCTGGGGGACCTGCCGTATCCTCTTGGCGAGTGGGACCTGGTCTTGAGCATCGTCCTTGCTGTCTGTTAGGAGCATGAGCTGGCGGCGATGTTTCGGGCTGGTCGGATTTGTCTAATCTAACTTGCCTTGGCCAGCCACTAAGGGTCCATGGGCGTTGCACGTTGACATCTCCTCCAAGATCCGGGAGCAGGTGGCGGTGCTGCGCTCGTGGAGGGGTTGAAGACCTTTCGGCAACAATATCGCTCCTTGGGTTCCACATAGGAGTTGGTTGACACATCGGTCTAGATCTGTTTCCTCCAAACGACCCTTCTGGAGCCTAGTGGCATCCCTAACGCCCGTGAACGCCCACATCGGGTTGCTGCGGCATTGGAGAGGCAACATTTGTTCCTAGAGGAAGGTGTTGACAACATGATGGGCAGTGATGCCTTGGTTGCGCAGCTTCTGAATGCATTCCACTGCAGCGGTAAGCTCGCTGTCATGCGGATGGTGATCCTGCCACTCTAGCTTGCCGGCAAGCTAGGCGCTAGGCTCGGCAAGAAGAGGATCGTCCTCCGGCAACCAAACGTAGCACCAATCCACGCGCCAGGGGTCCCACTTCTTCTCAGACATGTCGATATAATCCCATCCCCATTCATCCGAAGGCAGAAGTTGAACCCGCCGGTCATAGCCGCCGCCAGACTCCAACCTCACATTGTAGTAGTGGCGGAAGAGCAGGACTGACCGTGAACCTCCACGAAGGCCTTGTAGAGGAACTGGAAGATCGCCAGAGGCAGCAGGGAGTTTGGGTGGAGCTGCGACAGCAGCAGTCCATACTCCTCCAGGTCGGTGCGGAGGAACAAGGACAGCGGTGGCACCACACCCGCCATTAAGAAGCAGGTGAAGATGCGCACGTCCAAGTGCGCGCAGGGCCCGACCTCCTTGGCATCCAAGAGGGATGTGGCACCATGCTCGTTGGTCTCGTCGGTGACCCACCCCACAAGCTCGTCAGCACGAGTCCTAGATCCGCGGGGCAGATAGAAGAGCGTCGTACGCCAAATCAGATCTTCCTCTAGCTCCTAGGGCGTCTTGATGCGCTTTGGAGCCATGTCGCCACAAAGGAAGAAGGGCGTGCGATGATCGAGAAGACGATGGACACGAGGAAGAAGACGGAGCACGATGGAGTGTTGGGAGCATGGAAGGGAGATAGGATTCCGCCCGCCCCCTTTTGTAGAGGACGGGCGTGAGTCCTTGATCTCCTCCACTCCCGCATTAACCACCACGCACGGTTCCCATGACTTCGACACGTGGCAGCCGTCCCACTACCCCAAACAGTTTCCGCATCATCCTGGGAATCGAGGCGCCGTGGGTGTGCACCAGAGTCAATGCGTGATCCTTCAGGCCTGCAGCGCACTTAAGTGCCACCCACTGGCGTGCCAAGTCTGTGCGGTATGGCTCGTCACGTCCAACGTTACCGGTCATGTCGTTGGGCTCACATGCCATTTCTTTTGGCCGCACCTCAGCAACCAAGGAGCAACATTTTCGGGGCACGGCCGGAGGCTACTGTCGTTGCTCTGGACTAGGGGGTCTGCTACCGGTTGATGGCGCCAGAAAAGAGGCTGCTGGCGTGTGGTTGATGTGGGAGCAGACGGTCCTTGTGCGTGGTGAATAACCAGCCCGTTGGGAACCCCAAGAGGAAGGTATGATGAGTATAGCAGCTAGTTTTCCGTCAGTTAAGAAACCAAGGTTTAATATCGGTCAGGAGAGGAGAGACAATGACGACTGAAGGTGATGCGGAACCTGCACACACACAAACAAATACTTTGTTCCCAACTTGCGATGAGGTTGTCAATCTCACCGGTTTGCTTGAAACAAAGGTTATGAGCGTATCGAGTGGAAAACAATATAGTATGCGAGTAAAGTAAACAGTACGAGTAAAGTAAACAGGTGATAACAATATGATGGAAATAGGACCGGGGTCCACAGTTCACTAGTGGTGTCTCTCCATAGATAAAATAACACATGCTGGGTAAACAAATTACAGTTGGGCAATTGATAGAATAGAGATAACGTGATATGACAAGAAGATCACTATGAGATTTACTCTGGGCATTACAACAAAATACATAGACCGCCATCCAACTGCATCTATGACTAATAATCCACTCCCGGGGATATCAATCCGAACACCCTAGAAGTATTAAGTTGCGAACAACAGATAATTGCATTAAGCAAAGTGTGTAATGTAAACAAAGCATATGCCCTTGAGCATATGAATGTTGTTTTCTCCCTAGTAGCAACAGCACATCTACCACCTTAGAGGTTTCTGTCACTCCCCCAGGTGAAATAGAGGCATGAACCCACTATCGAGCATAAATACCCCCTCTTGGAGTCACTAGCAACTACTCGGCCAAGATAGCTACTAACAACGGAGAGCATGCAAGATCATACACAACATAGAGATAACATAAGATATAATTCAGTACAGCAACTTAATCATAAACACCAATATTCATCGGATCCCAACAAACCAAACATGTAGAATTACATAACGGTGATCTCAATCATGTAGGGCAGCTCATGAGATCTAAACATGAAGCACATGGTGGAGAAGACAACCATCTAGCTACTGCTATGGCCCATAGTCCAAGGTAGACTACTCACTCATCGCTCCGGAGGCAAGCATGGCGATGAAGAAGACCTCCGGTGGCGATTCCCCTCTCCGGCAGGGTGCCGGCAAGAGCTTCTGGACCCTCCCGATCTTCGGGTCGACGGCGGCGGCGGATCGCGATGTGTTCTAGAAAATTGATCGGGTACTTAGGTTTTTTCCGTCGGGGGGTCTTTATAGGCGAAGGGGTGATGTCAGAGGAGGGGCCAGGCTGCCTCACGCGGGCCCGGCGCGGCCAGGGGCCTGGCCACGCCGCCCCTGCGTGTGGGGCCCTGGTGGCCCCCCTCCTACTCTCCTTCGGATCTCTGGAAGCTTCCGGGTAAAATAAGACTTCAGGATGTGGTTTTGTCCAATTCCGAGAATATTTCCTGTGTATCACTCTGAAACACAAAAACAGCAGAAAACAGGGAACTGGCACTGTGGCACTTCGTTAATAGGTTAGTTCCGGAAAATGCATAAAAGTGCCACTAAGTGTAACGAAACAATAGGCAAATGGTGTAAAAACAAGCATGGAGCATCAAAAATTATAGATACGTTTGAGACGTATCAAGCATCCCCAAGCTTAACTCCTGCTCGTCCTCGAGTAGGTAAGTGATAACAAAAGAATAATTTTTGAGGTGACATGCACCTACACAATCTTGACCATATATGTAAGCATTTGTGAGCTGGGATCATAAGAACTTAAAACATGGGCATGCAGATATAATCATGACAATAAGAACTTAGCAACCATGTTGTAAACATGCAAATGAACACAAACAAAAGATCATGAAAATGAAATAATGAAAGTCAAACGTGTGTTCAAATCATAAGGAAAAACATACAAATGGTTTTCAGCTTGTCCTTCAAAGAGAGCGAAACATAAATGCATAGGACACCTTCAAGTTTAAGAGGGCGACTAGATACAAATAATTTAAGAACAAGTGAAACCAACAATATGAATCAATCAATGAACTTTGGGACAATGCATATCACACTAAGAATGACAACTATGCTCTCTTAATGGTGCATAAAGAAAGAAGGTGGTGACTCAACGTAAAAGTAAAAGAAAGGCCCTTCGCAGAGGGAAGCAGTGATTGCAAGTTTTATAACCTTCAAAAATTATGGTACTTACCGGCTTTGAGCTCTCATTGCCCCCATCATAAGCATCTTGAATGGTTAAAGCTAATGCGAGAACAATTATGATGCATATGCTTGACAAATCATAAGTTGAAAACCTCGTGCCCCGTGAATACGAGTACCCAAACCTCATGCTACTTTACTTAGAGTCCCAAGCAAGGCTCTTGTCATTGTAAGTATATGCATATCATTGAGAACCGCCAATGGGGTACCTCCGTGCCCGATGACATGGAACAAGCCCACACCAAAATGATAGGACAAGCAGACAATGAACACCTCGACATCTCTTTTATTTGCCTTTTGTTTAGCTTTTTATTGTGAGATGCGTCGTCGTATGTTCACCATGGGTATGCTGCAAATTTCCACCATGAATTATGCATGGCTTAGATTGGCGGCCCGGCGCTTCCCTAACACATATACAAACACCATGATCCCTACAAGATTCCCAATTCATTTCACACCGCGGGCATCCATAAACAAAAGATCACGATATCAACTCAAATAAGAACTGCAATGTTGAAAGCTTGCCCCATGACTGCATGGCTGGGCTAGAATCCAACTTACAACTTGCAAGCATAACAACTCAACATAAGAGACCACAATGTCAAATTTTTAAGAACAGGAAAAAGTAAAGTGTGCCTTCCGGTTCGTGAGAGCTTTACTGACCGAATTTCGCATAACACTGGTAAGAGTTTAATTTGAAGAGAAAATAAAAGCAAGTCAAATTTACTTGGAATAGCAAATTGCTAGTAGGTATGTATGGTGGACACTTTGGAAAACTTTGGCTTTTAGGAGTTGGATGCACGAGTAGAGCTCATACTCTGTACAAGGCGAGGGCTAGCAAAAGACTGGGAGCGACCAACTAAGAGAGCAATAATGGCCATAATCATGCAAAGCGACATTAAAAGAAGCATACGATGGCATCAAAAGTCAAAAACTAAATGATCATGAAGGCTATTGGCGACTTTGTAAGAGTCTAACATGTGTGAGCATGCGCCAAGTCAACCCAAATAAAGCATCAAAGAGAAAACCAAAATAATGCTTCCATACAATAAAAACAACGCATGATTTTTTCAAAGGCTCATTAAGCAATCTCAGTTATTTGAGACAAGTCATGCTACAGCAAAACCACTAAGCATACTATCAAAAAGACATCAAGCATGACATGAAAAAGCCTAAGCCGCAGTCTACACAAGCTCCTTCTTGTACCACTATTTTGCACAAAGCTTTTTCCCTTTTCCAACACCATTTGAAATTTTTATAAACACCTCTTTTGATGAAAACCAATAAAGATCAGAGGCAAAAATACACCTTGATGAAAAGATATGACAAGGTCTGAACGCAAATCAAGGCGAAAACGAAAACCAAAAGCAGTAGCAGAAAAAGAAGAACACTCGATAAACGATAAGAGTGAAAAAACTGAGTGTTCTTGGCAAATGAAAAGCAGGGCAACTTCTCCAAAGGAAATTTGTTGGGGTCCAACCATTTATTGCAGGAAACAAGAAAACTAAACAAACTAGGAAAACTAAAATAACTGGCGCTCCAAGAAAAACACATAGTGCATGAAGCAATAAAAATATAGTGTTTTGAAAGGTGACCTGATTTTTGCCGATGAAGAAGGGGTGCCTCGGGGGCATCCCCAAGCTTTGACGCTTGTACTTCTTGGATATTTCTTGGGGTGATGCATGGGCATCCCCAAGCTTGAGCTTTTGTCCATTCTTCAACTCATCTCATCATTCTCCAATCCCTACACTTGAAAACTTCCTTCATACAAAACTAAACACAATTCTATTAGCAACATTAGTGTAAGCATAACATATAATCAATCCTCTATTTGCTTCAGGTTTCAACTCAAAACCACCACATATATAGTAGATACTACTGTAGCAACCTCCCCAAAAGTTCCATGATCAAAAGAACTCAAAAGAAAGCGATAAAGTGGCAAACACAAATATTGGCAGAAATCTGTCAAAACTGAACAGCTGACAAAGGTCGAATTTTTGAGGGATTTTCTGTTGCTCAAATCAAAAAGTGTTAAACTAACAAAAGTTTGGATATAACCTGGGGCATATGCACAAGAAATCGCAGGTCCAAAAGATAAATAGAGAATTTTTACGAATTTTTACGGTGCAGCACCGAAAACAGTTTCAGGACAGCAACATCCCCAAATCTTTACCTCACTCGAATTAGAGGCTTCTCTTGGCACAAAAACGAAATAAACAAGATAAGGAGCGGTCATTACAGTAGTAATGACTTCCAAGACTCAAATAAAAGAAAAAGTACTGAAAGTAAAACATTGGGTTATCTCCCAAGAGTGCTTTTCTTTAACGCTTTTGAGCTAGGCGCAGAAAATTGTGAATCAAGTAACATCAGAAGAAGCATTAAGATCAACTGCAGAGGTCTTATCAATAAGGCATTGTATTTCATCCACATAAGTTTTAGAAGACCCTTTGTGATCATGCTTTGGTACACTATTTTCATCAAAAAGATTTTCAGGACAGATCCAGGCAAAATTATTTTCGAAGGCTTCACTCAATCCCAAAAGCTTGCAAGTTATAGGTATTTCGGTTCCCTCATCATTAGTATCAATAACCTTTATAGGCGAACCGAGTTTATTAAAACGTTTAAGAACCTTTCTAGCTTCAATAATGACATCTTTAAATTCTAAGCGCAAAGTTTCCAAGATAAAAGCTTTCTTTTCGGGATCCTCAATTTCATGAAGCTTAAGGAACATGTATTGCATAAAAGGATTAAGACTAGCAAACCTAGTTTCCAACATGTCAATTAAATAAACAGAAGCAACTTCAATACTAGGAGCAAGCTCAACCCAAGACTTTTCCTCAACTTCCTCATGCATACTAATGTGATTAAAGAACTCATCAATGTTACTTTTTCCAATAATCGAACCACTACCTACTGAGAGGTCCTCCAGAACGTACTTAGGGATCAACATGATAAACTAAAGTAAAGAAATAACAACTACCAAGGATTCTAATTTTTTTGGGTTTTTGATATAAAGCAATGCAGGTAAAATAAATAAAGTAAAGCAAAACAATAACAAAGTAAAGAATGTGTGTGCGAAAAACTCCCCTCGCAGAAGTCTTCTCTTCCTCCCCGGCAACGGCGCCAGAAAAGAAGCTGCTACCGGTTGATGGCGCCAGAAAAGAGGCTGCTGGCGTGTGGTTGATGTGGGAGCATACGGTCCTTGTGCGTGGTGAATAACCAGCCCGTTGGGAACCCCAAGAGGAAGGTATGATGAGTATAGCAGCTAGTTTTCCCTCAGTTAAGAAACCAAGGTTTAATATCGGTCAGGAGAGGAGAGACAATGACGACTGAAGGTGATGCGGAACCTGCACACACAAAAACAAATACTTTGTTCCCAACTTGCGATGAGGTTGTCAATCTCACCGGTTTGCTTGAAACAAAGGTTATGAGCGTATTGAGTGGAAAACAATATAGTATGCGAGTAAAGTAAACAGTACGAGTAAAGTAAACAGGTGATAGCAATATGATGGAAATAGGACCGGGGTCCGCAGTTCACTAGTGGTGTCTCTCCATAGATAAAATAACACATGCTGGGTAAACAAATTACAGTTGGGCAATTGATAGAATAAAGATAGCGTGATATGACAAGAAGATCACTATGAGATTTACTCTGGGCATTACAACAAAATACATAGACCGCCATCCAACTGCATCTATGACTAATAATCCACTCCCGGGGATATCAATCCGAACACCCTAGAAGTATTAAGTTGTGAACAACAGATAATTGCATTAACCAAAGTGTGTAATGTAAACAAAGCATATGCCCTTGAGCATATGAATGTTGTTTTCTCCCTAGTAGCAATAGCACATCTAGCACCTTAGAGGTTTCTGTCAGTCCCCCAGGTGAAATAGAGGCATGAACCCACTATCGAGCATAAATACCCCCTCTTGGAGTCACTAGCAACTACTCGGCCAAGATAGCTACTAACAACGGAGAGCATGCAAGATCATAAACAACATAGAGATAACATAAGATATAATTCAGTACAACAACTTAATCATAAACACCAATATTCATCGGATCCCAACAAACCAAACATGTAGAATTACATAACGGTGATCTCAATCATGTAGGGCAGCTCATGAGATCTAAACATGAAGCACATGGTGGAGAAGACAACCATCTAGCTACTGCTATGGACCCATAGTCCAAGGTAGACTACTCACTCATCGCTCCGGAGGCAAGCATGGCGATGAAGAAGACCTCCGGTGGCGATTCCCCTCTCCGGCAGGGTGCCGGGAAGAGCTTCTGGACCCTCCCGATCTTCGGGTCGACGGCGGTGGCGGATCGCGATGTGTTCTGGAAAATTGATCGGGTACTTAGGTTTTTTCCGTCGGGGGGTCTTTATAGGCGAAGGGGCGATGTCAGAGGAGGGGCCAGGCTCCCTCACGTGGGCCCGGCGCGGCCATGGGGCTGGCCGCGCTGCCCCTGCGTGTGGGGCCCTGGTGGCCCCCTCCTACTCTCCTTCGGATCTCTGGAAGCTTCCGGGTAAAATAAGACTTCAGGATGTGGTTTCGTCCAATTCCGAGAATATTTCCTGTGTATCACTCTGAAACACAAAAACAGCAGAAAACAGGGAACTGGCACTGTGGCACTTCGTTAATAGGTTAGTTCCGGAAAATGCATAAAAGTGCCACTAAGTGTAACGAAACAATAGGCAAATGGTGTAAAAACAAGCATGGAGCATCAAAAATTATAGATACGTTTGAGACGTATCAGGGTCCCAGCACCGGCCGCATGGTCTGCTCCACCAAGGAAGAAGTTGAGCCTCTGCCTCCCGAAAAGCTCCGCGTTGCATCGCAGCACAGCCCGACAAGGCATTGTCGGGCATCGATCAAGACCCTTTCCCTAGACGGGAAGGAAGTAAGAAGGCCCCTCCCCCTTTGCCAGGGAGGGAAGCGTGCAGAAGAAGGATCTTTCCATTGGCGGGGAAAGAAAGCTTACGAGAGAAGGCTCCTCCCCTTGCCAGGAGGAAAGAATGGGCAAGAAGGCTCGGGATCGCTCCCAAGAGTCAAAGTCGAGCGACATTTGGCATGTGTATCCCGCGGAGGGATCCCGTGTCTCCTCCCGGGAACACGCATGGCGGGCACACGGCGAAAACCCGCTGCAGCGGGCATGCTGAGGGCATTATTACACGCGACATGCGCAGTAAATGCTGATGAGACCTGCCGGTCTTGTCCCATCGGCGCGGCGTGCAGGCCAACCGAGAGGACATCGCGGCTCGTAGCTTCGCAGGGCTACGCCACCGCCCAAAGCCATGCGACATCTATCTCGCATGCAGTTCGGCCACTGTGGTATCCCCTTGACTTATAAAAGGAGGACCTAGCCATGATCCAAGAAGACCGACACCTTGAGAGATCACAAGATCTGGCTCCTTCAGAGTGGAGTAGCTAGCGTAGCTAAGCCTAGAGCTTGAAAACAACTAAGTCCGGTGGATGAGAGCTTAGCTCGTCGGCCTCCGGCAATCTGTACACACTCCGGCGACCATCTTCATCAAGCAAGCTCAGACAAGCTGGACATAGGATTTTACGCGAGACTCTCTCGCGACCTGAACCAGAGTAAAATCCCGTGTGCTTTGTGTGTGTCCCGTGGTGATGAAGGCGTCTCACTCGTGCCCGCTTGCCAACAACCTAGGGGTGCGTATCCCCTGGTGTCCGTGTCCCCACACAAGACGACCATCTCAGGTCTGAGCTTCTCATCTAAATTAAAATGAAATGAAACTATGAGTGTCAAACAAGTCCTATAGATTTAGCAACCATCTCAGGTCTGAGCTCCTCATCTAATTTGCATGGATAGAAATGATTGTAATTCAAAGGCTACAAGTATCAGAAGCTTGCCATGTTCGATTGGTTTCATCAATCCTTTTGTCAGTTGTCAGATGCGTCAAGCGAGTCGTGGTATTTCTTGTTTTGTGAATTATTAACAACTAGCTTCGATGTGTTTGATTTCAGCGCCTTTATGAACTCGAACGAAAATTGTGCTTATAATGTTGTCTCTACCAAGCTAGCTTGATCAGTTGCGCAGTTTCTATTAGATCTGATACTGAATGTACTGAGATCGATCATTATCCCTGGATATCTTACTCCCTCCGACCACTAATATCTGTCTCTATATAGATATATCTAGACACTAAAATATGTCTAAATACGTTCAAATAGAGTCTAAGTAGGAGGGAGTAATTGGTTGTGTTAGACATATTGTATTAGGACTCTGTAAGTCCGTATATGACTCTAATTATTATTAACCTTGTAACCATTGTCTAATCTATAATAAATACCAGAGAGCCGAGATCCGAGGGTCACCGATCCCTTGCCCAATACACATGTTTTATATGGTGCTCCCTTCTTTCAGAAATAAGTGTCGGTGGTTTTATACTAACTTAGTACAAAGTTTATACTAGTGTCGGGGGGATGACCCCCGGTAGGGTCAAGAGACTAGAAAGACAGAAGGTCTATGGTTGACTTATGCCGGTTGACCAAGAAAAGGCCTGGCCGGAATATAGGAGCATCGGCTAGGCCGGCATATATGTATATCCCGGCTGGTGTCTGGATATGCCGGTATGGCCGGAATACTAGTATAGGTGTGCCGGCATATACTTAGATATGCCGGCCTAACCATTTGGTGTGTTGTGCAGGAGCAGGGGAGGCCGGATTACCCGACCCTCGTAGGTCGTTGGTCCGGCATATAAGTCCTGGGTATGGCCAACGGTCATATCCGGGATACTTAAGTCAACCAAGGTGTCACATCCCTACAATCAAGGAAGAAAACATCCAAGCATGGTAGGAGAGTAAGATGGCAGGGTGCACAGTGGAGGTTACCTACCCTCACTGTGCACAAGTACAAGCTTACCTCAGAGTGGTAAGGCCACAGTCCTGGAAGTACAAGGTACAGCAAGGGGAGTCCCATCGAGAGCAATCAGGGAGAAAGTCGTGGGCGTCTGCCCTCGACAGCAAGTCCTGTTTGGAGTGTAGTTGGTGTCTCCTGGTCTTCTATGACCGTTGTAACCCTGGCCACCACTATATAAGGTGGCACAGGGAGTCCTAGCAAAGGGTTGAAGGTTGGTTGGTCACTCTGTGTTCCTACACTTAGCAGTTCATCTTCCTTCTCTAGCAGAGAGCTTGGAAGCACCATTGTTGTGTACTACATCGACCCAAATATACAATCAGTAGAGCAGGAGTAGGGGTATTCTCTCCTTACGAGAGCCCCGAACCTGGGTAGATTAGTGTCTCTTTCTGTCGTGCTTTTTAGCTCGTTCCCCTCTCCCGAATCCTCCAGCATCTAGTTCGGCCCCCATTTAAGCCATCCTATGGCATATGTTGTTTCACCACGACGACATTTGGCGCCCACCGTGGGGCAGATCGATATGCTGGGCAGAGTGTTCATTCGGACGGGGTCTGTGATAGCAGCTTCGGGAGTGCGCGTGGTCTCTGGCCTCGTCCAGAGGCTAGGCTCGCTCAGTTTCGTCAGTGACAACGCCGGTTGTCTCGGTGGCCGGCCGTTCCCCAGGGATGGCCGGATTATGTCTTTCGGTTCCCACGAGGTGTACGTGGGGACTGAGAGAATTTGCAGGAAGGAGGTGCTGGTGGCGTCGGATCCTCCGTCACATCGGCTGACTCACGCTGGGCGTAGCGCTCGCTCAGTAGAGTCGGCTGAGGTGATGATGGCCGGCACATCCGTGCCGCCGGCGGAAGATGCCGGCAAAGCAGCAGCGGCCGGAGCTTCTCCTCCGGAGCCGCCGAAGGTCAAGAGGTCGGCGCGTCCTCCGTTGGAGCGTGCGGAGAACCTGGCCGGCACTTCCGGTGTGCCGGCTAGGGGCGAGGTTCTTCTTCCCATCGTCGACCGGCTTCTCGAGCCGGTGCGATCCGGCGTTGATCCGGAGCAGACAAGGGAGGTCCTGGAGGGATCTCGTCAGGCCCTCGTCGACGAGGCCCTGGCCATGAACCAGGAGCGCGAACGGTTTAACCGGCAACTCCGTGAGTATGAGGCAGCCCATGGTTTTACTCCTGTAGTAATCCGGCCTAGCCGGATAGAAGAGGTTAGAACTAGAGGCAGAAATCTTAATGCTGAGATAGGAAAAGATGCTAGAGATAAGAGTCATACCGCAACTAGCACTGTGCCTAAGGTAGTCTATAGTTCGCCAGTAAAGAACCTTAGAGCGGCGGCCGAGGTAGCTAAGGATTTATCTTGTTTATCCGGCGAAGCACTGCGTGAGCAGCAAGCCCGGCTTAACCAACTTTTGTCTGAAGCTACAAAGCAGCAGGAGGCCTTCAAGAAGGCAAACCCGGGTGCCGGGGCGTCTCAGTACATTGTGTCGGCGGGAGGTGCCGGCGCGAGGTCGAGGGGCCAAGCCTCGTCCGCGCATCCTAGCGCCCGGCGTGCCGGAAGTGTGACCTCTGGCCGCCGGGACAAGCAGATCCAGGTGTACGATCCGGCTGCCGCCGGAAAGCAGGCGATGGTGCAGAAGAATGTCGGCCAAGCTGACAAGTATGTCGGCAGCAAGAAGCCCGGCCAGAGTGTGCCGGCCGGGCATGAAGCAGGCGCGGCCGGTGGTGGCCGGAGTAACAGTGCAGCCCGGCGTCAGCAGCAGGGCGCCGGAGGTGCAGCGCAGCAGCAGGGTGCAGGCCATCCGGGATATCGAGAGGATGACGGCAATTCCGCCCTTGCCAGGGCGGGATATCAGCAGCAGCACCAGCAAGGCCGGCATAGTGAGCAGCATCAGCCGGAGCAGCAGCAGCAGATGATCGCAGGCCCAATAGCATCCCGGCTTGGACCTCGGTCCTTGGAAGCCAATGATGCACGTTTCAAGCTGGACAAGATCCACCAATCAGAGTTGGTGGAGAGACAAGGAGCTCCGGGCCCTATGTGTTTCGGACCCCGGATTATGGGGGAGCCGGTGCCTTACTTCTTCCAGCTCGCGCGTGGCGCGAGGACATATAATGGCAGTACGAAGCCGGAAGATTGGTTGGAGGATTACTCCACAGCGGTGAACATCGCCGGAGGAAACCTCAGATGGGCGGTACGATATGTGCCGCAGATGTTGGAAGGTCCAGCCAGGATATGGCTGAATAATTTGCCGGCCGGGAGTATCAACGGCTGGATTGATTTCGAAGAGCAGTTTGTGTCGAACTTTACAAGTACATACAAGAGGCCCAACCGTCCGCAGCAGCTGGCTAACTGCCGGCAAGGAGTGAATGAGACTGACCGTGACTATCTGACCAGGTGGTGCACGCTGCGCAATTCCTGCGAAGGAATTAATGAGCAGCAGGCCATCATGTGGTTCGCTCATGGGTGCCAACATGGCACCATGCTGTGGCAAAAGCTTCAGAGGCAAATGCCGGCCACGCTGGCCGAAACAATCAAGATCGCTGATAGTTATGCTCTGGGAGATCCCAAGCAGCCCAGTCTCGATTCACAAGGACAGGGGCAGACCCAGGGGAACACCAGCAATGCCGGGAGACCAGGGCAATACTATCGCTCTGATAACCGGAACAAGAGAAGAGATGAGAGGCCGGATCACCGGTACGGAGTAGCACAAGTTGCAGCTGTGGAGGAAGAGCAAGAGGGCGCCGGCAGTAGCCAGCGTCCGAGATATGAGGGCTATCAGCAGCCTCAGCAGCAGCAACCGCAGCCCTTCCAGAAGAAGAATGTCTGGACCAACAAGAATGCCGGCGGAGCCGCCGGCCAGAAGAAGCAGTGGCCGAAGTATACTGTGGGTCTTGCCATGGACAAGCCTTGTGTGTTCCACACATTCCAGCCGGGAAAGCCGGCAAACCATTTGACAAGGAACTGTTCGTGGCTGGACGACATATTGGCAGGTCGTGCAGGTCCCTGGGGACTGGCTAGACCCTCTGTCCCGGCAGCTCCATCGCCGTTGACAGGTGCCAATACGATTGCAGTCCCACCTAGGCCGGTTAATCCTGGGAATCAGAGCAACGCCGGAAATGCCGGCGTAAATCAAGTTGACCAGAGCTATAATCCGGAATATAACGCCGGAGGCCCAGGAGCGGGCCGGAATGAGTACAAGGAGTATGATCAGAGCTATATGGTCTTTGAGACCGAGAGAACAGACAAGCAGAGCTTGTACCGGCGGTGTCTGGAGGTGAATGCCGTTATGTCGGCTGTGCCAAAGCTGATGTACTGGTCTGACCAGGCTGTTGGTTGGGACAGGGCAGATCATCCCCGGATCATGCCAAATCCCGGCGGATATGCTCTGGTGATGGATCCGACATTCGTCGGGCCTGCTAATAACGTAAGATTCAGCAAGGTCCTCATTGATAATGGAAGCAGCATCAACATCATGTATCGGGATACGATGGAGAAGCTGGGAATCAAGGAAAATATGCTGGAACCGAGCAAGACCACGTTCCACGGCATTGTGCCGGGACTTTCGTGTGCGCTGATGGGCAAGATCCGGATGGATGTGATGTTTGGCAGCCGGGATAACTGCAGGGTGGAAAACCTCATGTTCGAGGTGGTTGATCTGGAGAGCCCCTACCATGCTTTGCTGGGTAGACCGGCACTGGCAAAATTCATGGCCTCTACGCATGTGGCGTATCTGAAGATGAAGATGCCGGGACCCAAAGGAGTGATCACCATCATTGGTGATTACAAGCGTTCGATGGCATGTGCCACCGTCGGATCCAATCTGGCCGAGACTCTGATCATTGCAGAGGAGAGGAAGAGGCTCAAGCGAGCAGTGGAGATTGCTGAGACGGTCGTGGCCGGCAAATATATGCCGGGCATGACAAATCCCAGTGGCAGCGTTTCTTTTCAAGTGAGTAAGGAAGTCAAAAAGGTGCCTCTGGATGAAGCTTTCCCGGAGCGCCATGCCCTGGTTGGGGCAAGTTTGGATCCCAAATAGGAAAGCGAGCTCATCAGCTTCCTCCGTGAGAATCGGGATATCTTTGCATGGTCTACTTCGGACCTGCAAGGTGTGCCGAGGGAGCTGGCTGAGCACGCATTGCACGTGAGACCCGATGCTAAGCCAGTGAAGCAGCCGCTCCGGCGGAATGCCGGCGATAGAAGGAAAGCCATATGGGAGGAAGTGGCCAGGCTTTTAGCCTCTGGCTTTATCAAGGAAGTACTTCATCCGGATTGGGTGTCTAATCCGGTTTTGGTGGAAAAGAAGAAAGACGAGCCCGCCATAGTGAAAGTATGGCGGATGTGTGTTGATTACACCAACTTGAATAAGGCATGTCCTAAAGATCCATTCCCGCTGCCTCGGATCGATCAAGTGATTGATTCCACAGCCGGATGTGAACTGTTATCATTTGTAGATGCCTATTCTGGTTTCCACCAGATCCCCTTGTTTGAGCCAGATCAAATAAAGACATCCTTTATTACCCCGTACGGGGCTTATTGCTATCTCACTATGCCGTTCGGTTTAAGAAATGCCGGCGCAACTTACCAAAGGTGTATGCAAAAGTGTTTGCACGATCAGATAGATAAAAATGTGCAGGTATATGTCGATGATATCGTCATAAAAACCAAGGAGAGCAAGACTCTCATAGATGATCTCCGGGAAACCTTTGGGAACCTGAGGAGATTCCGGATGAAGTTGAATCCGGCTAAGTGCACCTTTGGTGTGCCGGCGGGCAAGTTGCTCGGTTTCCTTGTTTCCAGCCGGGGTATTGAGGTGAATCCCGGCAAGATTCGTGCCATAGAAAGGATGAAGCCGCTGACAGATTTGAGGGAAGTACAGAAGTTCACTGGGTGCCTCGCATCCCTGAGCCGCTTCATAAGCCGGCTGGGAGAGAAAGCTCTGCCGTTATATCAGTTGATGAAAAAGTCCGACACATTTGTCTGGACAACGCAAGCAGATGCAGCTTTCAAAGAATTGAAACAGTTGTTGTCAACAGCTCCGGTATTAGCGTCTCCAATGCCCCGGGAGCCAATGTTGCTCTATATAGCGGCAACCAACCGAGTTGTCAGTGCTGTGGTGGTAGTAGAGCGAGAGGAAGGAGGCAAAACCGTGCAGCGGCCGGTATATTATCTGAGTGAAGTCCTCTCCACCTCAAAGCAAAATTACCCCCACTATCAGAAGATGACCTATGGTGTCTATATGGCGGCCAAGAAGCTCAAGCATTACTTCCAAGAGCATCCAATCCGGGTAGTGGCCGAGGCCCCTATCTTGGAAATTATAGGCAACAAAGATGCCAGCGGCCGGATAGCAAAGTGGGCAATAGAGCTTTCACCATATACACCGCAGTACGATAAGAGGGATACAATCAAGTCCCAGGTCTTGGCTGATTTCTTTATTGACTGGGCCGAGATACAGTATGAGCCACCATTGCCAGATGCCAATTATTGGAGGATGCATTTCGATGGGTCCAAGACAATCCATGGCTTGGGTGCCGGCATAGTTCTCAGTTCACCAAAGAATGACCAGCTGAGATACGTCCTGCAGATTCACTTTGCAGCATCAAATAATGTGGCGGAATATGAGGCACTTGTGCATGGCCTGAAGGTGTCTAAGGACATAGGAATTCGCCGGATTATGTGCTTCGGGGATTCTGACTTAGTGATTCAGCAGTGTTCCGGCATATGGGACGCGCATGATGCTAACATGGCATCATACCGTTTCCTAGTGCAGCAGTTAAGTGGTTACTTTGAAGGTTGTGAGTTCCGGCACGTTCTCCGGGCTCAGAACGATGCAGCCGATGCATTATCCAAGCTGGGGTCTTCCCGAGATTCAATCCCGCCCGGCATTTCGCTGGAGCATCTGAGGAAGCCATCGATCAAACCCTCGCCGGAGTCATCCTCCATTTATGTCCCGCCAGGTCCAGACGAAGCAGTTCCAATGGAGATAGATGCCGGAGCCAGGACGGATAACCCGGGGACTGTTTCCTCAGTCCCGGGGACTGGGCCGGCATATGCTGTTAGTACAGTATTCCGGAGCAAAACTAAAGGCAAGGGTAAAATGTGCCAAGAGGTTGTGCCGGTATACCCGGGGACTGCTCCGGCATACCCGGGGACTGATTCTTCAGTCCCGGGGACTTCGCAGCCCATGGAGATCGATTATGTGTCGGTCGAAATGATGGAAATAGATCAGGCAGTGTTCACTGTCAGGGAAGTGCCCTCATGGGCACGTCCTATCATGAACTTCATGGTGGATGGTCAAGTGCCGGCGGATGAAACCGAGGCCCGCCGGGTTATAAGGAGATCCAAAGCGTATACCATCATCAACAAAGAAATATACAAGAGAAGTACCACCGGAGTATTGCAGAGATGTGTCGAATCTGCGGAGGGTCTGGAGATGCTCCGGGAAATTCACCAGGGGGAGTGTGGTCACCATGCTTCGTCCAGGGCATTGGTGGCAAAGGTATTTCGGCATGGCTTCTATTGGCCAACGGCACTGCAAGAGGCAGAAAACTTGGTCCGGAAATGTAATGGGTGTCAAAGATATGCCCACCAGATTCATCAGCCGGCATCTGCCCTGAAAACTATCCCAATAACCTGGCCCTTTGCTGTTTGGGGCCTGGATATGGTCGGGGCTTTTAAGCCGGCCAGAGGGAAAATGACCCATATCCTGGTCATGGTGGACAAGTTCACCAAGTGGATTGAAGTGAAGCCCATAAGCAAGTGTGATGGTCACACAGCAGTGAAATTCTTAAAGGATATAATCTTGAGATATGGTGTTCCTCATAGCATCATCACTGACAATGGGTCAAACTTTGCACAAGGGCCATTTGCCAGATTTTGTGAGGAAGTGGGAATCCGGCTGGACGTTGCGTCGGTTGCCCACCCTTGTGCCAATGGCCAAGTAGAGAGATCGAATGGGCTAGTATTATCCGGCATAAAACCCCGGCTGATAGAGCCCCTGGAGAAAACTCCGGGATGTTGGCTAGATGAGCTGCCAGCAGTGCTGTGGAGTTTAAGAACAACTCCGAATAGATCAACATGCTACACACCATTTTTCCTGGTGTATGGAGCAGAAGCTGTGCTTCCAACAGATGTAATACATGATGCACCAAGAATAGTGCTTTATACTGAGGAAGAGGCTAAAGAAGCCAGAGAAAATGATGTTGATCTGCTAGAGGAAGCAAGGGAAATAACTCTGTCAAGAACAACAGTATATCAGCAGAACCTCAGACGCTATCATGCGCAGAAGGTAAATCCAAGGAGATTTCAAGAGGGAGATCTAGTACTCCGGCTAAAGCAAGGAACAGAAGGCCGGCATAAGTTAACTCCTCCATGGGAGGGGCCATTCATTGTGAGCAGAGCTCTGCACAATGATGCCTATTATCTTATAGATGCGCAGGACCCCAAGAAGAATAAGGCAGACAGGTCCGGAGAAGAAACCAAGAGGCCATGGAACATAGCTCTACTGCGCCCCTTTTACTCCTGAGCAACACAATGTATGTATTTCCATATTTTCCTTTGTATGCCGGCGTGTTGTGCCGGCACAAGACTAATGAATGAAATACCGGCATCCCGAAGAAGCCGGGTAACTAGCTCCGAGGTATATTTGTTGTTTATTTACAGTCTTTTGTTATATGCCGGCTGGCTTTATTTGAATGTTTCCTATGTCGGCCTAGTAATGTGTCGGCACCAAAGGCCACTCTTCGACTCAGCTGCTGTCCGAAACCCGGCTTCATGGCTAGCAAGAGTAGATGCCGGAGATTGTCTACACATGGAAAACGGCTAAGGAAATACAAAGCAAGCGAACCGACATTTTCGTTAAAGCTAAAGTTAAAATTTAAAGTGTCGGATGATTTGAAGTCTAAGTCTCAAAGTTAAAGTACTGTATGTTCGAGGAAGCAACCTTGAGACTCATACGTCGAAAGCCAATTGAGGTAGACAAGCAGCCAAGGTTGTGAAATTGAGGAAACAGGAAAACAACTCGGTGACTTAGCCAAAAGATGATCCGGCATTAGTAACAAGCAAACCAAGATAAAACTTGTTCAGGAGGCAAACCAAAGGAAATTAAACGTGTATATTACATCTGCACCCGGCATACCGGGGATCTGACAAAACTTAAAGTGTTTGTGCTAAAAAGTCAAGGAGCAGCGGCAGAAGCAGAAGCGCCGGCTGGTGGAGCAGTGGCGGTGGAGATGTCGGCTTCAGGAGTGCCGGACCCAGCATATGGAATGGAGCCATCACCTCCGCCCGGGGCAGATGCCTATTCCGGGACATCAGTGTCAGCCTCTTCAGCTTCATCTCCATCCTGGCTGGAGTCGGAGCCCTCAGCAGCGGCGGATGTCCCGGCATCGTCCTTCTTCTCCGGCTCACGGATATCCCGAACGAAGGCGTCTATGTCGGCATAGTCCACATAGCTGTGGGCCAGCTCCCGTCGGCGCCGGATGTGTTCCGGATCCGTGGTCCAGATGGATCCTTCGCGCACAGTGCGCAAAGTCTCCAAGTCAGCCTTTTCATACCAGGACAAGAAGTAGGTGAGAGCTTCGTCAGCTCCAACCCTCGCGCCGGAATCTCGCCACTCCCGGAGGCGAACCTTGGCCAGCTGCAGATCGTTGCCGAGGTCGACGGGATCAGTGGGAGTCCTTTGTCCCGGCCAGAGGGCAGAGAATGCCTCCTGGGCGCCATAGAAGAGTTCTTCAGTGTAGAGCGACATGGCGTTCTTCCGGGACTGCAGAGCCAACAGCTGCTCCGACATGTCCCAGTTGGGCGAGTCAACCGGAACACCCCGGTTTTCTCGATCCAACTGCAAAGCCCTCTCAACGTCTGCGACGGAAGCGGGAAACATGTCTGAGGAATAGAAACAATGTTAGCAAAAGGATAATATGTCGGCATAGATGCTATGCCGGAGAGAATTACACTATGTCGGGAAGGATAAAGGGAAAGGATTTGAAGCTTACTGGCAAGGTCGGCATTCAGCTGTGCAACTGTAACCTCCCATTTGGTGGCCTGCTCCTTCAGGCTATCCAGTTCAGCGTGGGCGTTGGAGGCATCAGTCTCGGAGATGACAAGCAGGGACTGGGTTTTCTTCAGTAGGCCCTCCCTCTGTTCCTTTTCGTCCAGAAGCTCGGTGATCCGGCCCTTCAGCTGCTCTATCTCGGCCTTGTGAGCAGCATCTCGGTCGTCCAGTTGCTTGGCTACATCCACCGAGGACACACAGTCCTGGTGGCGTGCCTCCAGTGCAGCTTTCTCGTCTGAAAAGATTTGAAGTCAAAACAAGGATTTGAAGAAAGAAAACAGTGAAAACATTAAAGGATTTGAAGTACAGAAGGATTAGTTGAAGATTAAGGGGATCCGGCATACCTGTCAGTTCCTTCACTCTCTTGGTAAGCTCGGTGACTTGGGCTTCGGCACCAGCTGCGAAATGTCGGACAAAGATTAGGTGTCGGCATATCAGGATATGCCGGCCAGAGGTCTATTGAGAAGGGGCAAGGTATGTCGGCTGAAATTACCTTTCTGGGACAGCTCCAGCTGAAGCTTGCTATGCTCGTCGGATAACTTCCGATGCTCGCATACCAAGTTATGATACAGGTCGGCCCGGGTGTTGTTCATGCGCTGCAAAAGTGCCCGGATTTAAAATATCAGCAGAGAAATTCGGCATGGAAATTAAGTTGAAAATTCTATCAAGTGATCATTCTACTGAAGACCCGGCACAGGTGCTGCGCACCTATCCCGGCCCTCGGTGACTAGGATTTGAAGCTCGAAACGAGCTTATATCTCGGTCGAGAGGATTTGAAAGATAATTGAGATGTGAAATTGCTAAAGACCCGGCACAGGTGCTGCGCACCTATCCCGGCCCTCGGTGACTAGGATTTGAAGCTCGGATCGAGCTCATATGTCGGCAGTTAATTCAAAAGCAGCTAAGTGCAAAAGGTCTTGGAAAATCCCGGATGTCCGTATCCCGGACAGCCGACATTTTCGGGGACTGGGGATATGTGTATAGGTAGAAAGGACTTACGTTGGTGGCATCGGCCAATCGGTGAAGTCTCTGCTGGAGGCTGAGGAGCTCGCAGGCGATCGGTAGGGGCTTCGCGGCCAGGATATCTGCTGGGCTGCCAGTAGCCGCGGCTTCGGCCTTCTTCTTGCTGCTGGAGTCCGCGGTGTCCATGCTGCCGGCGTCGTTCCACTTGGTGCAATGCTCCTTGAGAGACCCGAGGCTGTGGTCACTCTTTGTCACCAGGGGGATGATGCCCTCAAGTTCTGGCGTGTCGAAGAAGTTGCGCCGGTAGCCAGGCCGGGCTGCTGCCCTGCCAAGGTGCAGGGCCAGAGCAGAGCTGGTCCGAGGCGTTGCCTTAGGAGGAGCAGTGGCAGCGGATGGAGTGCCGGACTTGGTCGGCTGGATCTTCAATGTGCCGGACTTGGCCGGGGCAGAGGTCTTGGCCGGCGCCGTGGTCTTGGCCGGAGCAGGAGTCGTTTCAGCAGAAGGAGTTTTGGGCACGGGCTGTTCCGGTGCGGCCGGTGCATCTTGGCCAGCAGAGGCAGGATCCGGAATAGTCCGGACTTCCGGCACTAAAGGGCCTTTACCCTTGATGTCTGCTCCGGCGTCTTCAGTTGTGCCGGCGTCGCTGGTGGGCGCGCCGGAGTCTGGTGCTTCTTGGTGGGCTCCTGTGTCCATGTGGACATCAGGAGCCGGAGGTTCCTGTTGAGCCCCCGAGTCCATGTGGACGTCGGGGGCAGAGGTGTCTTGTTCCGGCGGAGGAACGTCCTTCGCCGGGGAGGAGGTCTTGTCGGGCGCAGGCGAGGATGCCGGCGCCGGGGAGGTCGTGTGACTGGCAGAGGGAATGTCGGAGGTAGCAGGGGCAGCGGGCTTGGTAACCTTCGGGTCGCCACTCAAGCTAGAAGCTTGTTCCGGCGCAAGAGGAGCTCTGAAAGAGAGAAAACACCAAGTCAGTAATACAAGCAAGAGATATGTCGGAGGAAATGCAAAGAAAAGGAAACTTACCCCAAGGCAACAGGCCTCTGTTTCTTCTGGATAGGCACGCCGACCTTCTGCCTCTTCGACTTTTGAGGTGTGTCGGACTGGGGCTTCACCCCTCGCTTCCGGCCGGCACGTCCGCCGGTGGAAGGAGGTCCCTGGTTCAGAGGGGCGGCGTCGACAACCATATCGTCCGGGATAGCTGAGGACGGCATTGCAAACTCGTAAGCAATAGGTGTTTCTGGAAAGGCGTACGTAAGTTTCATCGGGTCATAGTACAGCAGGATCTCCTCGTCAGAATCAATCTCACTCCGGTCTTGAGTATAATGCCGGGATGAAGAGCCCTTACCCATGGCAGCTGCAGCACGGGTGCTCCTGGGAAGCTTATCCCAATGATCCGGATCTTCAACATCCGCAACAGTGCGGTCCGCCGCGATCTTGATCCGGGAGTTCTCCATGGTTTGGAAGCTGAATTTCTGTATAAACAGCAAAGTCAAGTACTCAGACAAGGAAATATGCCGGTGGAAGAGGTATGTCGGATCAATATGATATGTGTCGGCAAACAGACATGTGTCGGCTTAAGTATCTATGTGCCGGACATGGACTTTATGTATCGGATAAGATGGTTTACCGTTGGGGCGGGCCTATCCCGGCGGTATGGTTCTAGCCCCCAGGCAAAAGTGGCCTGAGAGGACTTGCAGACATCCTTAATCCGGCGCAGAATGTCGGCCGGAGTCAGCTCGTGTGTGGAGTGCCGGTTGGGGTCCATTGGCCCGCTCATCTGGCAGATCTTGTGCGACCGGCGCTGCAGAGGGGAGACGCGCCGGCTTATATAGCAGGCCACCAGGTCTTGAGGAGTAAGACCGGCATCCAGGAGCTCGCCCTTAACCCGGTGAAGCGCATTCACCGGCATCACCGAGTTCTTCGGGTTGTAGGTCCAGTTCGTCATAGCCAAGGGTGGCTCGTCCACAAATGGCGGCAGGTTGAGCAGATCCTCGTCGGTGGTGTTCTTGACGTAGAAGAAGCTTTTCTGCCACTTCTTGCAAGATTCCAGGAGTTCCACCTTGGGGAAGTCCGAGCCCTTTCGGGACATGATGGTGGCCGCACCGCAGAGGGTCATGGGGCGGTCCTTCTTTTCCTGGGCCGTCTCCGGCGGGTCGTCCTTGCTCCGGGGCGGCTCTTGGACGACTTGCTTCCGCAGTTGGAAGTACTTCGCCCAGCCTTGAGTAAGGGGCACTATGCCGGCATAGCCCTCGCAAAAAGCAGCGAAGGCGGAGAGGATCATCACGGCATTGGCCGGGATATGATGAGGTTGTAGGTCGTAGGTGTTGAGGAAGTCCCGGAAGAAGTCCGATGCCGGCAGGCCGAAGCCACGCTCGAAGTGGGCGAGGAAGACGACGCGTTCGCCAGGCTCAGGTGCCGGCACAGTTTCTCCTGCTGGTAGCCGGCATGCTACGCCCTCCGGGACTCTCCTGGTGGAGGTGACCCAGGATATGTCGGCCGGAGTAACCTCCGACCCCTCCCAGCCAGAGCGTCCTTGGGCTCGGGCCGAGGTATTTTCCTCAGAGGCCGAGGTGCCCGTCATGCTTGAAGATGCCATCTTAGTGGCCGGGACAAGGCGTGAGAGCCGGAGTCCCGTGATGATATTCCTATCAGGGCCGGAGAAAAGAGGGAGGTTAGTCTCTCCGGCATACCACTCTCCCCAAGGTTAGCAGAAATCAAAGATCTACCAAGCCAGTTAAAACAGGAAACAAATAAGGGTAAAAATTCTAAGGAAGAACACCTGTGAGCGCTGTTAGCAATGCTAGTCGAATCCAGAGAGGAACTGCACTAGATCTATGCGGATATGGCTACCAATGAGAAGCTATGAAGAAGCATCAAAGAGGAAGAACAGAGGGAGAGAGGAACTCACCGGAGTTTGGCCGACGGCGAAAGAACGGCGGCGGCGAGCGTGCAGAAGAAGATCCAATCTCCCTGCAATGTCGCGGAGGAACGGTGCGGCAGCGGCGGCGTCGTCGACGGAGATGCAGGGCGCCGTCGAGCGTCGGCGTCGGCGGGGAGCAGGACGGCTGCGGCGGAGATGCTGTTCTTCGGACCGGCGGTGGAGCGCAGGAGGCAAAGGAGCAGGCGAGGAAGACGATGGTGGGGGGTAAAAAGATAAGTTTACCCCCGCCGCCCTATTTATAGGTCTGCCAGGTTAGGGTCGTGGGGATCGTGGGAGTGTTCCACTCCCCCGACCGTTCCTGCAGAGAGTCGCCACGTGGCGGCACGGAGTGGGGCGGCGGTTCCGGTAACCGTGCCATGACGCAATGATGGCGAGGAGTAACTGCACTGTGAACCGTCACATCGTGGGTGACCGTTCGAGGTGGCAGGGCAGTTACAAGTTTCGATGCAAAGCTGTCAGGCATGGCTTCTCGAGGAAGACTCGTCTATATGTCGGATTAATTGCCCGATGTATATGTTCCGTCCGGAATACCCTCGGGACCGGCCGGAATAAGTTTTGGAACAGGAACAGAGGCCGGGATATGTGCAGATGTGCCGGCATATAAATCTGATCGCCGGGGCATAATGAAGAAAGGTATGTTGAACCTGTCAAGGCTCCACAGTTATGACTGGGGAACCTCGGCAGCTTCGGGGACTAGTGTCGGGGGGATGACCCCCGGTAGGGTCAAGAGACTAGAAAGACACAAGGTCTATGGTTGACTTTTATGCCGGTTGACCAAGAAAAGGCCTGGCCGGAATATAGGAGCATCGGCTAGGCCGGCATATATGTATATCCCGGCTGGTGTCTGGATATGCCGGTATGGCCGGAATACTAGTATAGGTGTGCCGGCATATACTTAGATATGCCGGCCTAACCATTTGGTGTGTTGTGCAGGAGCAGGGGAGGCCGGATTACCCGACCCTCGTAGGTCGTTGGTCCGGCATATAAGTCCTGGGTATGGCCAACGGTCATATCCGGGATACTTAAGTCAACCAAGGTGTCACATCCCTACAATCAAGGAAGAAAACATCCAAGCATGGTAGGAGAGTAAGATGGCAGGGTGCACAGTGGAGGTTACCTACCCTCACTGTGCACAAGTACAAGCTTACCTCAGAGTGGTAAGGCCACAGTCCTGGAAGTACAAGGTACAGCAAGGGGAGTCCCATCGAGAGCAATCAGGGAGAAAGTCGTGGGCGTCTGCCCTCGACAGCAAGTCCTGTTTGGAGTGTAGTTGGTGTCTCCTGGTCTTCTATGACCGTTGTAACCCTGGCCACCACTATATAAGGTGGCACAGGGAGTCCTAGCAAAGGGTTGAAGGTTGGTTGGTCACTCTGTGTTCCTACACTTAGCAGTTCATCTTCCTTCTCTAGCAGAGAGCTTGGAAGCACCATTGTTGTGTACTACATCGACCCAAATATACAATCAGTAGAGCAGGAGTAGGGGTATTATCTCCTTACGAGAGCCCCGAACCTGGGTAGATCAGTGTCTCTTTCTGTCGTGCTTTTTAGCTCGTTCCCCTCTCCCGAATCCTCCAGCATCTAGTTCGGCCCCCATTTAAGCCATCCTATGGCATATGTTGTTTCACCACGACGACAACTAGACTAGCACGTAAACCCGTGCATTGCAACGGGAATAAAAGCAAAGATTTTGTCTTAAACACGTAAGATTCGACCTCGACCGCTTCCTCCAAGATAAACTCACCTCCGTTGTCGGCCAGATCACCATTGTTAAATATGAAGTGTAGCTAAGATTTCCTTATCTACTGCTCTTCCCTTCGTCCTGATCTCTAGAAATTTCTCATGTTCTTGTCTTCTCTCGCCACCTTGTTGGGTCATCGTACCGCTGCCTCACAACGGTGAAGCATTTTCCTTCAAATTAAACTTTTTGGTGTTATGTGAAAGTTAGTCAGTAAAGCTCTCACGAACCTGATGGCACACTTTACTTTTCTGCTTTTAATAATTTTGACCATTGTGGCTCTCTTATGTTGACGTTATGCTTGCAAGTTGTAAGTTGGAGGTTAGCCCAACCATGCCGTCATGGGGCAAGCTTTCAGCATTGCACTTTCTCTCATTTTGTTGATATCGTGATCTTTTGTTTATGGATACTCGCGATGTGAAATAAGTTGGAAACTTGTGAGCTCATGGAGTTTGTATATGTGTTAGAGAAATGCCTGGGCCGGTAATCTAAGCCATGCATCATTCATGGTGGAAATTTACAGCATGCCCATAGTCGACATTCGACGATGCATCTCACAATAAAAAGCTATACCAATGGTAAATAAAAGAGATGTCGAGGTGTTCATTGTCTATTTGTCTTGTCATTTTGATGTGGGCTTGTTCCATGTCATCGGGCAAGAGGTACCCCATTGGCGTTCTCGATGATACATGTATGCTTACAATGACAAGAACTTGCTTGGGACCTAAGTCGAGTAGCATGAGGTTTGGGTATTCATACTTCACTGGACACAAGATTTTCAACTTATGATTTGTTAAGCATATGCTTCATAATTGTATTCGCATTAACCTGAACCACTCAAGATGCCTATGATGGGGGCAATGAGAGCTCAAAGCTAGTAAGTATCATAATTTTTGGAGGTTTATAAAACATGAAATCACTGCTTCCCTATGTGAATGGCCTTTCTTTTACTTTTATGTTGAGTCTCCACCTTTTACCTTTATGCACCGTCTAAGAGAGCATAGTTGTCATTCTGAGTTTAATGTGCATAGTCCCAAAATTTATTATTGATTGATTCATGATTATGGTTTTGCTTGTTCTTAAATTATTTGTATCTAGTCACCCTCTTAAACTTGAAGGTGTCCTATGCATTTATGTTTTGCTATTCCATGAAGGACAAACTAAAAACCACTTTGCTATGTTTTTCTATATGGTTGTAACACACACCTGACTTTCAATGCTTCATTACTCATGATCTTTTGTTTGTGTTACTTTTCATGTTATTACATGGTTGCTAAGTTTTATTGTCAAGATTATGTCTTTTATGCCCATGTTTTAAGTACTTTGATCTCAGCACTCAATGCTTTACATCGTTGATCAAGATTGTGATGGTGCATGTCACCTCAAAAATTATTGGTTTGTTATCACTTACCTACTCGAGGACAAGCGGAAGTTAAGCTTGGGGATGCTTGATACGTCTCAAACGTATCTATAATTTTTGATGCTCCATGCTTGTTTATATACCATTTGCTTTGTGTTTTGTTACACTTTGTGGCGTTTTTATGCATTTTCTAGAACTAACCTACTAACAAGATGCCACAGTGCCAGTTCCCTATTTTCTGCTATTTTTGTGTTTCAGAAAAGCTACGCAGGAAATATTCTCAGAATTGGACGAAACAAAAGCCAAAGTTCCTATTTTTCCCGAAGCGTGACGGAGTCCAAAGCTGAGATGGAGGGGGACCAGGGGCCAGGCGCACCATAGGGTGGCGCGGCCCAGCCCCTGACCGTGCCACTAGGTGGTGTGGCCCCCTGTCCCACCTCCTGACGCTGCCCTTCCGCCCATATATTTCCCTCGACGGGAAAACCTAAAGCACCCGATCAATTACCACGAAACATACTGCAAGCCGCCGCTGTCATCGACCCAAGATCGAGAGGGTCCAGAAGCTCTTCCCGGCACCCTGCCAGAGAGGGGAGTCACCGCCGGAGGCCTTCTTCATCACCATGCCTGCCTCCAGAGAGATGTGTGAGTAGTCTACCTTGGACTACGGGTCCATAGCAGTAGCTAGATGGTTGTCATCTCCTCCATGTGCTTCATGTTTAGATCTTGTGAGCTGCCTATCATGATCAAGATCATCGTTGTGTAATTCTACATGTTGTGTTTGTTGGGATCCGATGAATATTGATACTATGTCAAGTTGATTTGCTGAATTATTATCTTTATGTTATCTATATGTTGTTTATGATCTTGCATGCTCTTCGTTGCTAGTAGATATCTTGGCCGAGTAGATGCTAGTGACTCCAAGAGGGAGTATTTATGCTCGATAGTGGGTTCATGCCTCTAGTAATCTGGGGGAGTGACAGAAACCTCTAAGGTTGTAGATGTGCTGTTGCTACTAGGGAGAAAACAACAATCTTGTGTTCAAGGACATTTGTATTGTTTACATTACACACTTTGCTTAAGGCGATAATCTGTTGCTTGCAACTTAATACCCAACGGTTGCTCGGATGACATCCGACGGGTGGATTATTAGTCATAGATGCAGTTGGATTACGGTCTATGTATTACGTTGTAATGCCCAAGTGAATCTCATAGTGATCCTCATGACATTTGTATGCTTGCTTTATTCTATCAATTGCTCGACTGTAATTTGCTTACCCAGCATGTTATTTACCTTATGGAGATACACCACTAGTGAACTGTGGACCCCGGTCCATTTTTTTACACTGTTATTACCGTGTACCATTTACTTGCTTTATTTACATTCTTGCAAACTATTACCTTTTACCACTCGATACGCTTAATCCTTTGTTTACAACAAACCGGTGAGATTGACAACCTCACTGTAAGTTGGGACAAAGTACTTGGCTGTGTTGTGTGCAGGTTCCACGTTGCTGATGGTGCAAAGCTACACCCTGGACGAGGCGCCATATATAAATTGTCCGGAGCTGTCGCAAAGCTAGCAAGCATCAACCTTCGGAAGTTGGTTCTTTCTCCTACTGGTTCGATAAACCTTGGTTTCATACTGAGGGAAGACTTGCTGCTATGCTCATCATACTTTCCTCTTGGGGTTCCCAACTGGACGGACATCTACATGCCATCAAAGGGCTAGGGGTCTCAGGCCTTGGGCAGCGCGCAGACCACCCTTCTCTTCAGGTCGGCAACGACGTGGGCTACGGTGGCCCTGGCAGTTTGTTGGGTCGCCTTTCCTTCTTTGTTATTGCCAAAACCCTCAAAGAGGCGCTGGAACGGGAAGCTGGGAGCAAGATGGTGGATGCACGGGATGATCGTAACACCGACAATCTCGACGATACGCTCCCCATCAGCCTTCAGCTTCTACTTTAGCCTCCCAGGAAGGGTCTCGAGCTGCTCCAGTGCGTCCGCATACCAGGAGCAATCTCTGATACAGAACCCGCTGAAATAGGGCTAGGGAGGATTTTTCAATTTGCTAGAGCTCGAGACATCTTCTCCGTGGTCTCGCGCAAGTTCTCGACATCAGTGTTGGCTTGCGCCGCGAGCTTGAGCTCGGCCTCAAATGTAAGCTTCCCTTCCACGCGTGCGGACTCTAGGAGCTTATTGGTGCTCTCCTGGGTGGCCTCCAGGCTTGTCACCCTCGCCGTTGAGGTCTCCAGCGATGAGTTGACAGCCTGGAGCTCACCCTCCAGCATGCTGACGCGGGCGGTCGAGGCTGCCAGGCACTCGCTCACAGCCGTGAGCTGTGCCTGGGCATCTTCTTCTCGCGCCTACGATTGGGATTTAAGATCGGCAATGGTGGCGCTCAACTGCACCACCTCTTTAGAAGACACTGCTAGCGATGCCTGCAGGCCGAATCTCTTGACGTTGGCGTGACAGCACCCTGCGCTCCACGTCAATATCCCAGCTGATGACCTTATGGTGCGCCTTCAGGTCGGCAGCCCAACTCTCCATGTCCTCTTTAGCTTGCACCAGCCGATGCTCGTGCTCCTCCATATCATCAAGGAGGGAGCGAGCAGACACGTGAAGTGCATGTCCCATGAAAGGCAACAAAGGTGCAGGGGCTGCCGATCGTGACACCACCGGGCCTGGTCCTACTAGGGGATTGGATTGAGGGACGTGGCGACAAGACCGAAGGGACCAGCAGGTTCTGGAGCTGAGGCGCTTGCCCGCACCAGACTGTCGACCTGCTCGTCCTCACTGGCAGATTCTATCTGCCCGTCCTCAGGATAGGACTAGTTGGCTAAAAGAAGAAGACCAAGAAATCGGTTGAGACCTACAAGATCTACATCTTCACGGTGCTCATGTAAGCCAGAAGAGCAATAAGAAGAAAGGTGTACATGTCGCAGGTGGAGAGTGGCGTGCAGGGTCGACCTCCATTGGGTCCCCAGCAGCTGCGCCCACCCCGATAGCTTCACCCAAGAAAACCAAGACAAGTAAGGTTCGGGAAGAAATTCCTGGCAAGTCAGGGAAAGAAGGACAAGTAGAGGAGAAAAGGTTACCCGTTGCCAAAGGCTGCGCCTCCTCGCCGGGAGCCGCTTAGGCCACGACGCTCAGGAGCTCCTGAGGGGTTGAGGTCTCGCTTTGAGTCTGCTTAGCTGGGGGCTCGGTGGTAGCCTCCTTGCAATAGGAACCAGAAGATCCAGTCAGGAACAAGGCAAAAGATCCAAGTCCCGATGACCGGAAGACTGCATCAGAAGACTTACCGGGGATCATCGAGGTCAACGCCCCTGGACCCCACGTCCCAGGGCGGAGAGGAGGAGAGCGGGATCTCGTAGGACGTGGTAGCGGCCTCCATCGCTGTAGAAGTTCCCACTCCAACTGTGGGAACAAATCATAGCGCGGGGGAGCGATGTAGTGCCTGGGGGACCTGCCGTATCCTCTTGGCGAGTGGGACCTGGTCTTGAGCATCGTCCTTGCTGTCTGTTAGGAGCACGAGCTGGCGGCGATGTTTCGGGCTGGTCAGATTTGTCTAATCTAACTTGCCTTGGCCAGCCACTAAGGGTCCATGGGCGTTGCACGTTGACATCTCCTCCAAGATCCGGGAGCAGGTGGCGGCGCTGCGCTCGTGGAGGGGTTGAAGACCTTTCGGCAACAATATCGCTCCTTGGGTTCCACATAGGAGTTGGTTGACACATCGGTCTAGATCTGTTTCCTCCAAACGACCCTTCTAGAGCCTAGTGGCATCCCTAACGCCCGTGAACGCCCACATCAGGTTGCTGCGGCATTGGAGAGGCACCATTTGTTCCTAGAGGAAGGTGTTGACAACATGATGGGTAGTGATGCCTTGGTTGCGCAGCTTCTGAATGCATTCCACTGCAGCGGTAAGCTCGCTGTCATGCGGATGGTGATCCTGCCACTCCAGCTTGCCGGCAAGCTAGGCGCTAGGCTCGGCAAGAAGAGGATCGTCCTCCGGCAACCAAACGTAGCACCAATCCACGCGCCAGGGGTCCCACTTCTTCTCAGACATGTCGATATAATCCCATCCCCATTCATCCGAAGGCAGAAGTTGAACCCGCCGGTCATAGCCGCCGCCAGACTCCAACCTCACATTGTAGTAGTGGCGGAAGAGCAGGACTGACCGTGAACCTCCACGAAGGCCTTGTAGAGGAACTGGAAGATCGCCAGAGGCAGCAGGGAGTTTGGGTGGAGCTGCGACAGCAGCAGTCCATACTCCTCCAGGTCGGTGCGGAGGAACAAGGACAGCGGTGGCACCACACCCGCCATTAAGAAGCAGGTGAAGATGCGCACGTCCAAGTGCGCGCAGGGCCCGACCTCCTTGGCATCCAAGAGGGATGTGGCACCATGCTCGTTGGTCTCGTCGGTGACCCACCCCACAAGCTCGTCAGCACGAGTCCTAGATCCGCGGGGCAGATAGAAGAGCGTTGTACGCCAAATCAGATCTTCCTCTAGCTCCTAGGGCGTCTTGACTCGCTTTGGAGCCATGTCGCCACAAAGGAAGAAGGGCGTGCGATGATTGAGAAGACGACGGACACGAGGAAGAAGACAGAGCACGATGGAGTGTTGGGAGCATGGAAGGGAGATAGGATTCCACCCGCCCCCTTTTGTAGAGGACGGGCGTGAGTCCTTGATCTCCTCCACTCCCGCATTAACCACCATGCACGGTTCCCATGACTTCGACACGTGGCAGCCGTCCCACTACCCCAAACAGTTTCCGCATCATCCTGGGAATCGAGGCGCCGTGGGTGTGCACCAGAGTCAATGCGTGACCCTTCAGGCCTGCAGCGCACTTAAGTGCCACCCACTGGCGTGCCAAGTCTGTGCGGTATGGCTCGTCACGTCCAACGTTACCGGTCATGTCGTTGGGCTCACATGCCATTTCTTTTGGCCGCACCTCAGCAACCAAGGAGCAACATTTTCGGGGCACGGCCGGAGGCTACTGTCGTTGCTCTGGACCAGGGGGTCCCAGCACCGGCCGCATGGTCCGCTCCACCAAGGAAGAAGTTGAGCCTCTGCCTCCCGAAAAGCTCCGCGTTGTGTCGCAGCACAGCCCGACAAGGCATTGTCGGGCATCGATCAAGGCCCTTTCCCTAGACGGGAAGGAAGTAAGAAGGCCCCTCCCCCTTTGCCGGGGAGGGAAGCGTGCAGAAGAAGGCTCTTTCCATTGGCGGGGAAAGAAAGCTTACGAGAGAAGGCTCCTCCCCTTGCCAGGAGGAAAGAATGGGCAAGAAGGCTCGGGATCGCTCCCAAGAGTCAAAGTCGAGCGACGTTTGGCATGTGTATCCCGCGGAGGGATCCCGTGTCTCCTACCGGGAACACGCATGGCGGGCACACGGCGAAAACCCGCTGCAGCGGGCATGCTGAGGGCATTATTACACGCGACATGCGCGGTAAATGCTGATGAGACCTGCCGGTCTTGTCCCATCGGCGCGGCGTGCAGGCCAACCGAGAGGACATCGCGGCTCGTAGCTTCGCAGGGCTACGCCACCGCCCAAAGCCATGCGACATCTATCTCGCATGCAGTTCGGCCACTGTGGTATCCCCTTGACTTATAAAAGGAGGACCGAGCCATGATCCAAGAAGACCGACACCTTGAGAGATCACAAGATCTGGGCTCCTTCAGAGTGGAGTAGCTAGCGTAGCTAAGCCTAGAGCTTGAAAACAACTAAGTCCGGTGGATGAGAGCTTAGCTCGTCGGCCTCCGGCAATCTATACACACTCCGGCGACCATCTTCATCAAGCAAGCTCAGACAAGCTGGACATAGGATTTTACGCGAGACTCTCTCGCGACCTGAACCAGAGTAAAATCCCGTGTGCTTTGTGTGTGTCCCGTGGTGATGAAGGCGTCTCACTCATGCCCGCTTGCCAACAACCTAGGGGTGCGTATCCCCTGGTGTCCGTGTTCCCACACAAGACGACCATCTCAGGTCTGAGCTTCTCATCTAAATTAAAATGAAATGAAACTATGAGTGTCAAACGAGTCCTATAGATTTAGCAACCATCTCAGGTCTGAGCTCCTCATCTAAATTGCATGGATAGAAACGATTGTAATTCAAAGGCTACAAGTATCAGAAGCTTGCCATGTTCGATTGGTTTCATCAATCCTTTTGTCAGTTGTCAGATGCGTCAAGCGAGTCGTGGTATTTCTTGTTTTGTGAATTATTAACAACTAGCTTTGATGTGTTTGATTTCAGCGCCTTTATGAACTCGAACGAAAATTGTGCTTATAATGTTGTCTCTACCAAGCTAGCTTGATCAGTTGCGCAGTTTCTATTAGATCTGATACTGAATGTACTGAGATCGATCATTATCCCTGGATATCTTACTCCCTCCGACCACTAATATCTGTCTCTATATAGATATATCTAGACACTAAAATATGTCTAAATACGTTCAAATAGAGTCTAAGTAGGGATAGGTATTAATGGTCAGAGGGAGTAATTGGTTGTGTTAGACATATTGTATTAGGACTCTATAAGTCCGTATATGACTCTAATTATTATTAACCTTGTAACCATTGTCTAATCTATAATAAATACCAGAGAGCCGAGATCCGAGGGTCATCGATCCCTTGCCCAATACACATGTTTTATATGGTGCTCCCTTCTTTCAGAAATAAGTGTCGGTGGTTTTATACTAACTTAGTACAAAGTTTATACTAGACTAGCACGTAAACCCGTGCGTTGCAACGGGAATAAAAGCAAAGATTTTGTCTTAAACACGTAAGATTCGACCTCGACCGCTTCCTCCAAGATAAACTCACCTCCGTTGTCGGCCAGATCACCATTGTTAGATATGAAGTGTAGCTAAGATTTCCTTATCTACTGCTCTTCCCTTCGTCCTGATCTCTAGAAATTTCTCATGTTCTTGTCTTCTCTCGCCACCTTGTTGGGTCATCGTACCGCTGCCTCACAACGGTGAAGCATTTTACGTGATTAACATTTCTGGATGTGTCGTCCAAGTTGGGCCTTCTTGATGTAATCCCACCCATCGGCATTTGTTCTTCAAGCCGAGATTTCATAATGGATTTAGCGCGAGCAACCTGGGAGAAGAAAATTTTGTCTCAAGTGGAAATAACATGCATACCTCATTAAAACGCAAGATGGATTTATTGGATAACCTGAGAGCGAAGTAACTTTTATCTAGTGGAAATAACATGTAAAATATCTCATTTAAGCAAATTGTTGATTTATCACATGGATGCTGATTTATGGACAAAATTAATTCACTATTGAGAATTTTCAATTGATCACGTCAACACAAACTTCTTTGCCTCACTAATGTTTATGAACATATTGCATAATAAATTTAAATACCATGATGGCAAATAAGCTTTTAAGCACTATTGAGTAATAGAGTAAATTTTTCCTTTTTTACTGAATATAATTAGGGGCATTAGGGCTTAATGATACTCCATCCGATCGGAAATAACTGTCGGCAATTTTGTACTACCTTAGTATAAAGTTTGTACTAAGTGCCCGACAGTTATTTCCAATCGAAGGGAGTACTGTATTTACAAAGTCTCGTTTCTCCCAATGCCATTATGTCATCTAACTGATAACTTATTCACCTACTCAAGTTGAATGCCCGTGCGTTTGCTAGGGGATAACGAAAAATTATATGTACATATAAATGAAACAATGAAAAATCGGAAATAATTATTCTAAATAGCACATTTTCAAATAATCTTGTAGAAGTATGTCTTTCTAAAACCTTTGCGTCTGGATTCAATAAAATCACTACACTCGATTGATCTACTGACTTAGCAACTTAGGTAAACACCCGTATGATGCTATGGGCGAAGTGTCATACTCATTAAGAAGGCCTTAGCAATCTTGGTCGATCGTGTTGATCAATGTGCGAGGCTGTCAGACGTATTCGTGTGCTCCTATAGACGAAAGAAGTAAGAAGCAAAGGTCAGAAAACGTTTGTACGAAAACAACATAAAATTTATGGGAAGTGCCACATAAAGAACTTGAACATGAGTTCAAACATTGTGCATCGTTCTGGAAAATTTGCACAAGACTAATACTTATTATCTATTTTAAAACTTCAGCCGCAGCTTTACCACGATGCAACGCATCATCAACTGGGCGAGTGTCTTAGGATGGCTTCATCAAATCAACTTGACTGCCTCAACACTTGCCGAAAACTCCTGCAAAAAAGCGTTACCGACTCTTCCGCAATCCATTGAAAGAAGGACCTGACTAGGCAGCGGCGCCGCAAAATACCAATCTCGTGCGGCGGCTATAGGTCCGAACCGCGAAGCGTTATCCCTTCGTTCGCCAGTGTAACGAACCACATTAATGGGCCATGTTGGGCCAAAAGTATCTGATCTGATCATTAAACATCAGCTGCTTGATAGGTTTTCTCAAATAACAAAATCAGCTGCCCGATATACTAAAAAAATACATCCATTAGGTGCTTTCTTTTTCTTCCTCACTAGCCATCACAAGTTTAGAACAGACCTAGCGGCACAAGATAATAACAGATAAAGTTGATGGCACAAAAACACCATAAAACGTGCAATCCATAGTAATTTATAATTACCAGATTAATTTAAGTAATTGCCAGATTAATTTAAGTAATTACCAGATTAATTAGGATTGCTTTGTTAATTAGGTTTAGTTGCCAGATTAGTTAGTCTTAATTTTCAGATTAGTTTGTCCTAGTTGCCAGAATTAATTACACCCTAGATGTCTAATTGCCGGCTAAATTAGGCCCTAGGTTAAGTACAAAATCAATGTGGCAGGTGGTAGTAATTAACCAGGCGATGTATCTAATAATTATGAACTTGGCAATTATAAAATGCACCAATTATTTTGGCATTATTCACATTTAAATTTGACAATTACTCTAATTAATCTGGTAATTCTTTTTTTTAGAAGATTAATCTGGTAATTCCACTCCAAATTAATCTGGCAACGCCAAGTTTTCTATTCTGTGGTCCATGAATCTCTTCTCCCCCAAATCGGAGGTGCGCACATGCTAGAGAAGAAATGAGTGCCAGACAATTACAAAACTTGCTGCAGCCTCTCCTCACGCATACCTGGCGACCAGCGGGGCTCATGCCAAGCGCGGGCTTCGGCGACAGCTTCTCTGGCGCATGCTATTTCGTAGCGACAACAGAAGCCTCCTACTGTCGGACGCGTGCTCGACGGCGTGCAGCTCCCCGGACGCGCGGTCTCCGGCGACGCGTGCTCGACGGCCCACAGCTTCCTCGACGCGTGCTGGTCGGTGGCGGCGACAGGGGCTTCCTACTCGTCGGACGCGGGCTCATCGATGGCGATGCTTGCTAGACGGCGTGCGGCTCCCGCGCCGCGTGCTTCTCCGGTTGTCGTTGCGAGAGAGATACAAGAAGCAAATGTGTGGTCGACAGCGTACTGTGAGCGTACTGTGAGAGTGAGCTGTTGACCAGGTGGTGACGTACTGACGTGCGACGTAGGGTTCGTTGCATGCGGCGCTCCTCTCCCTTTAGACCGCGACGCAAATCTCCAACAAAACCGCCGCACGCGGACGTTTTTTATGCGGCGTCGTAATGTATCTTTTCCCTTGAAAGAAATCCACTCTTCTTGCTCGCAATAAGTTTTCTTTCTGATTATTGAGAAATACTGTACATGAGTGTAAAGCTATATTCCAGATCCAATCACACGAGCACATACACCTATCTTCTAGTGCGTAGCAAAGCTGGCACTTAATTATCTATCGGATTGGGTTGAGATTGCTAATCAGATAACATGCTTATAAAATTTAAATATAAGTTCCAATGTCATTGAGTATTGAAAATTCAGAATCAAAATTCGAGCTGCTGCAACTTCGAAATTCAGAATCAAAATTGAAACAACAATTAATGATGTTTCAGAATCAAAATTGTAGCAACATTTAACGATGTTGGAGTTACAAATAAATGAAAGCACTCGATGACTGCTGAACTACCTGCCCTTCACTCTCCAGCAACAGAGGCGTGCTAGGCGGAGAGGCTCACGCCTCACGCAGCAACAGCTTGTTCAAGGAGGATGAAGCAAATAAAGGGAGGAAACGACAGTGGCCGGAAGAGAATGCGACGGTGACGGCCGGTGGAGCAACTGACTTGATGCTTGATACCGCTGGATTTTCCCAGCTCCTACACAGGAAGGGTCTCCGACGCCCGCAGAGAACAGAGGTGAATCCATCAGATCTAACCACTGCATCCTGACCTTTGATCTCACTCCGCTCGACCAGCACGGCCTATCGAGTCTTGCCGCGATGTGAATCTCGTCGACATTTATGGCTGAGGAGAGCCGAGAGCGCGCCTGCAGAGAAGGGGCTCGCCGGAGGTTGGCTGGAGGGAGGTCCGATTTGCTTGGCTCGCGGAGCCGGGCATACGATGGATTGCGACTGCGGGTTGATTTTGGAGGTACTAAAATGCAACAAGAAGCTGGCAGTCTGACGCCGGTGACCAGTCCAATGAGCTGCGCGACCGCTACAGCAAGAGCGGCCCCCAATCGTTCAGCCCGACGACATTCGCGACTGCGCGGGAGAGGTCCATCTAGCAACAAGAAGCTGGCAGTCTGACGCCGGTGACCAGTCCAATGAGCTGCGCGACCGCTACAGCAAGAGCGGCCCCCAATCGTTCAGCCCGACGACATTCGCGACTGCGCGGGAGAGGTCCATCTAGCGCCGTGGTTCTCGTCTTTGCCGTCGGAGACGCCCCCCTCTTGCCACGTGATTGCGCCGCCTGCTCGCCGAGATTGTACTAATTCGGTTGTGCGAGGTCGCGGGCGTCGGCGCTCCTGGGCGGCTGCAACGGCGGCGGGGTTCGAAGCGGAGGAGCCGAGGATGCGAGGTGGGGTTGCGGAAGGTCTGACGCAACAAACGGTTTTTTAGGTACCAAAGCGCAGACCGATTTTTTTTACGTACACAGCGAAGGAAGGACCGATTTTCAAACGGACGAACGGTTTTTTGACGTACCACGATTTTGTAACCATCACGACCTCAAGCCGTATTATTAGTAGACACTAGTTAAATGCCCGTGCGCTGCCACGGGCAATAAAATTCAACCTAATAAAGTAGAGAGGTGCCCTTAAGAACACGGACACAGGTGGTGCATGGCTGTCATCAGCTCGTGCCGTAAGGTGTTGGGTTAAGTCTCACAGCGAGCGCAACCCTCGTGTTTAGTTGCCACTATGAGTTTGGAACCTAAATATACTGATTAAAACATTTATAGTTCATGGTATATACATCACATATAGCGATAGCCTATTACTCTAATGTGGTAATTATTACCTTATGTTTACTCGATCTATTTCTTAGAAATAGGACCAAAGCTCATTATGTTGGCCCTAGCTCATCGTCTCACAATAATTCTGCCAAGCTTTGCGCCGACATCTCACTCAGTCACTCTTCAAGTTTCTTTCCTCCACGCACATTTAAAATAATGCACATGAAAATTAGATACTCCTGCTCTGCTTGTGTAGGCAGTAGTGATGTTGATATTTGGGTCTCTATAAAAATACAAAAATACAGTAGCACGCCAAGAGGCTACATGGAGAGAGCGGCAGAGGCTCGAGTGCTATAGGAACCAACGCACACAAGAAAGCTTATCGGGCCATTTAGGACGCCGACAAGAGCAGGTCACATAGGGACTGAACTCACCCTAAAAAAACATAGGGACTGAACTATAAACATGTCTTGCCATGCCCATTCCTCTTGTTTGAATAGTTTAGTTAAATTCTAGGCATTTTGCACATGAACATAGATATAACATTTCTGTGACATATATTTGTTTATCAATTGAATTGAATTCTTATTTTTTGAAAAACTAAACAATATTTGCATTTGTCTATTTACAATATTAGTCATTCAGTTAAATATGATCCATTCCGACTTGCTTGATTAGGATACAGTCTTGATAAAAGCATACGAGATACAACTACTATACAATCACGAAAATACAAAAAGAATCAACATTCTTTATTAACCAAAATGATAAAATAGACTTAGTTACAACATAAAGGTACGAAATTCCCATCTGCGTAGTACTTCTAGCTGAAGAATGTACAGAGTTTGTTCATTGTGATGCATAACTCAATGAAGGGAAGCTGATTCTAGAGGGCGTGATGCGGTGACGCATGAAATATGTTTTGAGAAAAACGGCAGATGTTCTGCCAATGCAGTTAAAAGGGTACAATAAGTTCAGGTTACAGGCTTAGGCGCTTAGCGGAAACAACGATCTCGTGCGGCAGCACCGCGTCCGCCGGGATCTTGGCCAGCCCAGCACGCACCTCGTCGAAGAATCCAGCGACGCCTGACTTGTCGTGCCTCTGGAACGCCTCCTTGTACTGCCGCATCGCAAGGGACGCGACGCGCGCGTAGGGGAGCTCATCCCACTTGCCCGTGGTCATGTACACCTCCGGGAGCTCGAGGACCTTGCGGAGCGGCACGTGCACCTCGCGGCGGAGCCGGGTGCGGATGCGGTACGCGTAGTGCTCGTCGGAGAGGCTGAGGTAGTCCGGGCTCGACTCACGCGGGAAGATGCGGCGGGCGATGGCCTCCCAGAGCAGGGTCGAGCGGTCGTACGAGGAGCGAAGCGACGGGCACCACTTGGCGGCGAGCCCGATCTTGGCGGTGTCGCCCGAGCGCAGGTGCTCGAGGTCGGACTTGAGCAGCTCGGCGAAGAGCCCGGCGACGCCGTCGTAGAGGACGCGTAAGTTCTCGTCCGAGTCATAGCGGGAGAGGGTGACCTTGGCATGATCCACCTCCTTCTGGCGCCTCGCCTTGGCGGCCTCAGCGCAGCGGCGGCGCTTGGAGCCGTTGTTGTGGCCGCCGCGTGGAGCCGTGTCAATGTCGTCCTTGCGCTCCTCGCGGGGACCGTGGAGGATGCGGTAGATGATCTCGGGTAAATCCTTGAGGCAGCCAAACTTCGAAGCTGGCGAGGTTGCCGGCGAGAGTGCGCGGGTGGTTGGCGTGCATCCAGAGCGCGGCGGCGTAGAAGCCCTCCCTGTCGGACTTGCCGAGGCCGCGGATGCCGCGGAGGTGGCACACGAGCCTCAGCGCCGTGCGCGCGTCGTTGCGCCAGGCGACGTTGAGGAGCGAGGCCACGTCGGCGGGCGCGGTGGCGCCGGGGACGACCTGGAAGAAGAAGTCGACGCAGGGGTCGCCTGACGAGGTGTAGGCGAGCGGACGCGCGGCAGGAGGCACCTTCTTCTCCGTCCGCGAGTGCGATCTGTAGCTGGCCTCGGAGCCGCTGGAATCGTGGATTCGGCTGCTCTGTTCTTGAGCTCCCGAGCTCGCCTCCTCATCTCCTCTCCGTCCTCGCTTTGCATCAGCCTCCTGATGGTCGCCTCGACCTTGCCCCTCTCGAGCTCACCTTCCAGCGTGAGCGCGGCCTGCCAGACGTGCTCCAAGTGCCTTGTGTTGCCCATCTGGTCCCCGAAGCAGGGCTGGCAGATCATCGGCACGCCCGCGCACACGCTCTCCAGCGCCGAGTTCCACCCGGAGTCCGTCCAGAACCCGCCGACGGCGGCGTACGCCAGGACCTCCTCCTGCGGCGCCCAGCTCACGACCATGCCCTGCCCGACCGTCGCGGCATCGAAGCCGTCGGGGAGGGCGGCCGGCATGGCACCGCGGACCAGGTTCGGACGGAGCACCCAAAGGAACGGCTGGCCGCTGAGGGCGATGCCCCACGCCGTCTCCACCAAGTCGAGCGCCTCTAGGTGTCCCTGTACGATAGTGCCACGGCGTGGTGATCTGGTGCCGAGGACGCTGATCGCGTGATCTCGGTACGCCCTGTAGGCCTGGATACCTCCAGAGGGAGCACCGGCGACGCGTTCTCCGACCTGTCAATCTCCCGTCTAATTGGATCGTGGATGATTGGTCGTGGTGCAGCTGCGAATCGAGTTCTCCAGCTAATTTTCTAGAGTACCAATTGGATTCTGGGATTGGAACTTTATCTCTACTAATAAAACGGCAAAGCACCGTACGTTGGTACGTACGTCGCGCCGTTTTACATATAAGTCCCTCATCTTTTTAGAAATCAACCCAAAGTCCACGTCTTATCCACTCGAGCCGATCCCTCCTCTCTCTCCTCATGGGCGGCGATCGAGAGGAGACACGGCGGCCGCCTGTCCTGCGCCATGCCCCAAGGCATCAATCGGTGGGGAGTTGGAGCGGTACTAGGAGCTGCAGCTTCCAGCTCCGAACCTGGGGGGCAAGCTCGAGGTCAAGCCTCTACCGTGGCAAGCGGGGCCGGAGGCGCTGGGA
Source organism: Dactylis glomerata (assembly GCA_007115705.1). Lineage (NCBI taxonomy): Eukaryota > Viridiplantae > Streptophyta > Magnoliopsida > Poales > Poaceae > Dactylis > Dactylis glomerata. The sequence goes on along the minus strand of QXEO01001598.1, from coordinate 1,218,871 downwards.
CCGGCCGTGACGAGGAGCGCGGGCACAGCCGGACGCCGGAGCGCGCAGGTCTGGGGGCGAGCTCGAGGTCAAGCCTCTCCCGCGGTGAGTAGGGGCGGAGGCGCTGTGGTCTGGGGGCGAGCTCGAGGTCAAGCCTCTCCCGCAAGCGGGGCCGGAGGCGCTGGGACCGGCCGTGACGAGGAGCGCGGGCACAGCCGGACGCCGGAGCGCGCACGTCTGGGGGCGAGCTCGAGGTCAAGCCTCTCCCGCGGTGAGCAGGGGCGGAGGCGCTGTGGTCTGGGGGCGAGCTCGAGGTCAAGCCTCTCCCGCGGTGAGCAGGGGCGGAGGCGCTGGGAGCGGCCCGGACGAGGAACGCGGGCGCGGCCGGACGCCGGAGCTGGGTGCGCGCGGATGTGGCCGAGAGCTACTGCCCGGAGGCCCAGCCGTGCTCGCTATTGAGGTGGAGTCTGGGACGCGGCGCGGCCATCGGCCCGACGGCGCTGGTGCATCGGACGCGTGAGGAGCTCGGATGTTGCGCCGGACTGCGGCCATGGCCTGCCGTACTCGCCACGGACATCGTCGTCGGCGCTGGTGCATTGCTTGTGTGAGAAGCTCGGAAGCTGCGCCGGACCGCGGCCATGGCGGGGCTTGAGGCAGCGCACACTTTGGGGGCGCAGCCATGTCGGAGCAGGGCGGAGGCAGGGTTTCGCTGCGCCACGGCCATGGCCGGACTGGAGGCGTCGCGCACTTGGGGGCCACATCCATAATGGGGCAGGGCGGCGCAGGTCAACGAGCACACTCCGGCAAGAGGGCTGCTGCCCTGCCACGGTGCCTCCACTGTACTCTGTGCCGCAGCCTTTTTGGGGACGAGCATGGACAGATAGACTACGCTGCCGCGCGTTCATGTTGTCGACCGCGCGGTGCACCTCCAGCCGCCTCTCGCCCTTGGTGCTGGGAGCACGACCGGACTTGCTTCCTTCTGAACGCTGGTTGTTGTGCCATGTTAAGGAGCATCCCTCCGTAGCTGATGCGTCCAGGTATCCCAGTGCATACTTGAAGCAACTGTGGGAGATACTGCGGCGCCGGCCGCCCTCATGGCTGCTGACGATGCTATCTCCCGCATCCGCGACGACAGGAGCTTCTCCGTGATCCTGGAGACTCGTAACCACCGGTCAGGGAACAAAGCAATAGCAGGAAATTCCTCCACGGCGTGGCAGCGCCATGGCACGATTGCGCGGGACAGGCATCTCCTCTACTTTGGAGCTCCGGTGTTGCAGCTGCTTGTGTATGTGTCCAGGTTGTGCTAGCGATTGAAAGTTGTTGCATGGTCAGGCTAGCTTCTGTTCCTCAAACAGCTGAAGATGGCTCGATCTAAATATCTAGACTTTGGTTTTGATGAGCTGACCACTCAGTACAGTGAGATGCAGACCAAATCCTTCAACTACGTCGTGCCGAGGCCATTCTCAAGCACAACCATGGAGCTCTGGTGGTGTTGCGTGTTGCATGTAATCTTGTACATGAGAAGAAAGATAAAATGATTTCTCTGCGGAGTAGATTAAATAAAAATAAAAACTAACTTGAATTGTCAACGATTCAACTTTATGAACATTTTACCCAAAATATGGATTATTAATATTTTTGTGTGGAATACTGTTTCATATCGATTTCATGGAATGTCAGTGTAAACCGAATAAAAGACTGCGCTTGCTATAGGAGAGAAGCCGCTGCTTTTTATCCGCTCAAAGGATACTGGAAAAAAAATGCAAACTAAAACTAGGGTTACGAGGCTCCGCTCAATCGATTTTGAGGTTGAGTATTCAACTGCTACACAAAACTGCGCCATGCTAAAACATTGTTCAGGAAATGGTTCACTGCTGTTTGTTTGGCTAGCGGTATGAGATTAATAGGCTAATTTTTCATTTAACCTACCAGTTAAGTATTTAATTGACTGATATATTAGTTTATTGGCTACCCGGTGACCCTTTGATCAAGGTTTAATCGGCCAATTTACTAAACAATGTGCTAAGATAAAAAAAAACCTGTAGCAAAGCACGGGCATGTTTACTATTAAGATAAATTCAAATATTGCATGCTAGAGCTGTGAAGGCGATTACTTTACTTCACACAACACTACAATTAAACATTATTTAGACCGAAACTAAGCACATCGACGAATACACCGATATCTTTCCAGTGCGTTTAAAAAATTTATTAAGTATTATTGTTTGAAGTATTTTATTGCCCGTGGCAACGCACGGGTATTGTGCTAGTATGTAGGTAATAGAGAATCAAATCGATGAGGACTCCCTACTTGGCTCGGCGAGTTTGAGATAGAAAAGACGGGAGTAAGACGGTAACATTGGCTGGACCGGATGCGATCGGTTTTGTTGGCGATCTTTTTTCCGTACGATTGGGAGGCGCTCAGAACTTTTTGACGGACGAAACATAACTACTATCGGTTTTTTAAACGTATGATGGTTTTTTTACCTACCACGGTTTTCTGACCATCACGACCTCAAGCCGTATTATTAGTAGAGATTAGACATAGACAACTCCGCCTACGGCGACACCATGTAAACATCATTGTGATCATATACTAGATTGCTAGCAGGATGTAGCGATCCTCCACCGCGGGGACGTGAACCTGGGTACATCGTGTGCCAATCTCGATCCCGGAATCTCTAGTCGTTGCTTTCCCCCCGATCTAAGTCCTTCATCTAGGACATTTATCGAGTTAACCCTCGTCAATTGGCGCCGACCGTGGGGATCGCGGCGACTGGATTTTGTCATCCGGGCGGGATCCTTCAACTTTTTCATCGACAAGATCAACAAATTTTATGGCTGCCGACAGCAGCAGCAGCAAAATCGTTTCTTGCTGGATCATCAGCTTCAACGTCTTCAACTTCATCAAGCAACATCACGTTCATGAGATCGATCTGTGATGCAGCGGGTCCAATCCAAAAGAATTCAGATACGTCAGCACACGTCAATCCGCGGGTTACAATCAAGATCGCGTGGAATTTTTTACATCAGGGACATAATGATCGGATCTGGCCGATTGACCGGTCTCGTCTCATCATCGGACCAACTCGGGTGAATCAACATCGCAGCGTATCTCCGCACAAGGAAAAAAATAAAAGCAATCAGCTGCCCCTCGACGGGGTCAAGTCGGAAAAGGTTTAGATGCTAGCAGAAGTTCAAGTACCAATGCAAGAGCTGTTCAAATTGCACGTGAAAGTGATTACGTGATAGTGCGGAACGTATAATGAGCAAGAAGATAAATTTGGCTGATTACGATTCAAGTCAACATATAGCATAAGGAATACTAAGAAGGCAACGAAGTTGATCGCTACTACTTTGGATCAAGAAGGCAAGATCGAGTTCTATGAAGAAAAGGAAAAAGACACATAAGCTGCCAAATTCAATATGGAAGCCAACTCTATACACAAGTTACCACTCGACGTTCCAAACCAGGGAAAAAAAATCAGCTGGTACCATACGTACGCACGAAGATTAATGGAGACATCGAATAAATCAGCAGCGCTCTGTATCGGCGAGTTATCAGGACTACATGGACAACTCGGAGAAAAATATTTCGACTACTCCGCAGACTACATCCATATCGACCACTTTCAGAAGTTCGACTACCTGTTCACCGTCATCTGCGTCGACTCCGTCCGCTTCAACTTCATCGCGCCGCTACGTGTGTCGGTTGTGCCTTGCCACGCTCAGGTGCTCGCTGCCACGCACTCGCGTAAAACTATCGGCAACGTTCGGGGGCTCGACATCAACTCACCCCGGAGTGCGAAAATCACCCTCAAGACCACTTCATTGACATCAGCAACACGGCGATCCCAACAACGCTCGGGGGCTCGACAACAACTTCGCCTCTGATCATGGATACGATTCTACGACAACAGCTCGACTACGGTCGCGCCGACCATAGCGCACCTGATAAAAGCTAAGTTTTCCTCTTCCAAGAGTCAATTATCATTTAATTTTGCCGCACCCGACGCTCGAGGGCTCCGCCATGAAAAATCATCCTGCATATCATTGACTTCAAAAAAATTGTGAAAGCCCTAGTAGCTGGCATTCCTTGTCGAATACTTGACAATTTAGTTTACAGTCGCAGAAGCTCGACTAACAGTTGGCAAGGCATAAACCTTGGGCGTCAGGCTAACGAAAAGGCTTAGCAAGTATCTTGAAATTCAAATGCGGCAAACACAAAACATTACGTCTGACCTGATTAGCAGATCGAGCCGTGAAGTGCATCAGGATAGCGAAAGGGTCTTACGTACGAGCAACAAAATTGCACAAAAAACATCGAGTTTTTATTTTACATATTACATCATCATTACAATATGCAAACGCAATATTTCTTTGAGAGACAAAGTATTTTACAATTATTCATATTTTCTGTAGGAGCCAAACTTCTTCGAGTAGTACAACTTGAGTCTATGCCCGGCTACAAGTACCCGAACATAGACTCGGGGGCTACTCCCATCGGGAGCGCTAGTCGCGCACCCGATAGAAAGACAATTTTGAGAAAGAATTCGATAAGAAGAGAAGAAGAAGAAATTTCAGCCTATGGTCGACTACAAGTATCCGACCATAGCCTCGGGGGTTACTCCCATCGGGAGCGCTGGTCGCGCACCCGATGAAGAATTACTTCGAGAAGATCATCAATGAAGAGCGAGGAAGAAAATTTTAAGTCCATTGTCGGTGGCAAGCACCAGAAAATAAACTCGATATTTCACTCCCATCGGGAGAGCGGATTCAATAACCCAAAGATTTCAGGAAGTCGAAGAATTAAAGTTGAAAATTGAAGAAATGAAAGTTTTGAAGAAATCAAAGTTTGAAGAAATCGAATGATTGAAGAAATCGAAGTATGAAGAAGTCGAAGATTGAAGAAGTAAGAGAATTGAAGAAGTCGAAGATTTGAAATTTGGAGACTCAACCCGAGTCTGCGACTAAAGTAGAGTCTCGGGGGCTACTAACATGGATATGCCCTGCGGGTACCCACGGATTAGTATACCGGGTATGGCCCATTAAGGAAGTGGACAAGTACAAGGACTCGAAGATGACTTGGAGACGAAGAAGGAAGGCTCTAATCCATATTCGACTAGGACACTTGTAAAACCTTAGCCCGGTTGCATATATAAAGCCAGGCAGGGGCGCCCCTAGAGGCATAACTCAAGATATCTCATAGCATACAATTTAGATTAGACAGATATTAGACATAGACAACTCCGCCTATGGCGGCACCATGTAAACACCATTGTGATCATATACTAGATTGCTAGCAGGATTTAGCGATCCTCCACCGCGGGGACGTGAACCTGGGTACATCGTGTGCCAATCTCGATCCTGGAATCTCTAGTCGTTGCTTTTCCCCCGATCTAAGTCCGTCATCTAGGACATTTGTCGAGTTAACCCTCGTCAGTGTGCGCCCATTCCCGACGAGGACTACATCATGATGTCTGTGGCTAGCTAGCGGTGTTGTGTCTATGTATCGTAAACTTTACTATCCTAGTGTTGTTTCTGAACTATTGTTGGATGTGTGTGTAAACCTTAACATCCTGAGGCTCATAATGCCTTGACGATCGATGTTGGACTTGCTTATATATGATCGATCGGCATCCATGCTATGTTTTATTCCAGGCTTATGAATCCTTGCCATACTATTTGTGATCATGCAAGCATGTTTGCACTTTTTCATTCCTTTCATTGCATAACATATATACTACATGTCTATAGAGAGATGGCTAAGTGGTACGTGGTGTACAGTGGTCGGGTTCCAGGAGTCTACGAGGAGTGGGAGGACTGCCAGGCACAGGTGATGAACTTCAGCAGCAACTGCTACAAAGGGTACAAGACAAGAGAGCTCGCGGTCTCCAAGTGGAGGAGACACGTGTGGAAGAAGAACCGGATGAAGATCTTGATCATGGTCCCGAACTTGCTCATCGTCGTCACCGGTGTGATCTATCCATTCATATAGTAGTCTAGATGATATGTAACTCCATATATAATGTGTAATGATAAAAGTTGTACTTAACTTGTCTAATGATCCGTCACTTGACTTCATATTGATGTATTCCGGCACTTCAAAACATTATTATCTCAGTGACAAGGGTATAGATAATAGAACCCGTCAGTTGAGTACCCCTGAGGCCCGTTAAGCTAGGCCCAATTGTAATACTAGTCGAAATATGAGTTCTTACCGTATGTCGATATTGTAATCTGTGTCGGATCCCACCCGATCCTCGAGACCTGGCCATCTATATATAGGGGCCAGGAGGGGACGGTGTGGGACAGATTGAAAGCAAGCCAGGTTCTACACTCACGTTTACTTTCATAGCCACCTTATTCGACTGATTTTACCTTTGAGTTCATCTCACGCCCTATCTCCCTGATCCTAAGTCCTTTATTTAGGACATTTGTCGAGTTAACCCCTCGTCAATTAGCGCTGACTGTGGGGACTAGGGGCATTGGAATCATGAATTCGACGGCTTTTTCACTTTTAGCTAGTAACAATCCAGGAGTCGACGAAAATCAAGAGATGGAGCTGACGTTCGGAAGTTTAAGCTTTTACATCGGACCTTCGGGTTTAACTCGCCTTTCGGATATGACGAAATCAGGTCCGTCGGCAAGCAAGACCGAGAGAATCACAGAATCCGGATCATCCATGGGCTCTTCCAGCGAGGCAAACTCGCGGGTCAGTCTCACAGCAACAAAGGATATGATAAAGATGTTCGAGGAATTCGACGAAACTCGGGGAAAGCTCGACAAAGAAGCAGCGACTAAAACTTGCGACAGCTCAAGGGATTTCGCCATCGAAAGCAGTGGCGTCTCCAAAAGCGTACATCAGTTATGCGTCATTGTCACTGAAGCAGCAGAAGAGGGCAATCATGAAGGCAGCAAAGAAGTCGACCTACAAGTCGAAAAATCAAGGAGTAGCAGCAAAAAGGAAAAGGAGAAAATTCATGTTTCAGCAGGAGAGTGGAGAATCATCATGACAACCGTCAATCATGGCACAGAGGTACCCGCAGATTCAAGGAGAGAAGTTCTGATGGGATACCAGTACGCACTGCACCAGTGCAAAAAAAAGTTAAGGGAGGAAAGAGACATGTTCATGAGAAGCCGAGGTGACGATAGTATGTCACGCGGAGAATACTGGGATGAGTACAGCGATGCATCAGAAAGCAGCATGGAAAGACACCGAGATCCAAAGCATAAGAGAAGAGAGCTATGCAAAGAGTCAGAGCGCACAGCAGTCAGAAGAGGAAGAAGATTTCATTCAAGAGACACCAGAAGCAGCTTTGGTAGCAGCGCGGGCATACCTACTAACCACGCAACCAGAGCCTAGAGATCCACGAGAGCACATGCATCAGGCCGCAATACAAAGCCTCGGGTTAGTAGAAAATAGGTTAATGGGAAATCTTCCAGAAGGAAAGGCGACACATCAAAAGGAAAGGCGAAAAGAAGAGTCCAAGCGCAAGCCCTTGCAAAACAACTCCAGTGATTTATCAGAAGATGAGAGGCGACAAAAAAGGAAGGAGGACGCAAGAAACATAATAGCACAAGCAAGAGTAAACAACTCCCGATATGCGTGGAAAGAGGAAAATTATGAAGACAATGAAAAAGAAATGGGAGCGCTATGCTTTACCCGAAGGGTTCGCAAAACGAGGGTCCCCAAAGGTTTTAAGTTGCCACATGATCAAGAGAAGTATGATGGGTCGGAAGAGCCAACTCTATGGCTGTCAGATTACCTGCAAGCAGTACAGATACTAGGAGGAACAAGAGCAACAGCCATGCAAAGTTTGCAGCTACACCTCATCGGCGCAGCACGGTCCTGGTTAAATACCCTACCCAACGATTCCATTGGAAGTTGGGGAGAATTAGAGAATCAATTCGCGAGAAACTTTCGCTCAACGTATAAGCGCCCATCATCGCTAGAAGAAGTCAAGTCGTGCGTACAGCAGAAAGGTGAAACCCTACGCTCTTATATACAATGCTGGAGCGTAATCAAAAACTCAGCAGAAGATGTCTCCGACGAAAGAGCGATAGATGCCTTTTCGAGCGGCCTTCGTCGTGCGGACCTAGTAGAAGAGATAGAAAGAACAAGGCCAAGAACAGTATCTGAGCTAATGGAAACAGCTAACAGATTCGCCGATGGAGAAGATGCGTACAATAACAAAAGAGGGCGTTCACCAGAAGTCGACAAAACAAGCAGGCAAAGGCGAAGATACCGCAATGGCGACAACCACGGAAGGAGAAATCAGATAGCCGCAGGATATGATGGAAGGAATGAAGAAGGCTATGAAAACATCAAATTTTCTATGAGAGATAGTACGGGAAAGGAGAAGCCAAGGTACTCGGGTCCTTCGGCAGAAGATATGCTATATGGTCCTTGCCGCATCCATTATGCTTACCTAGACGGGAAAAGAGTCTCCAACCACCAGATGAATGATTGCAGAACCTTCTTAAGGTTGCAAAATGCCATGGATTCAAGCCAAGGAGCACGACAGGGAAGAAAAAGCATAAGTCAAGGATATCAAATGCAACGACTCGCAAAACAGCTGGAGTCAAAAGTATATATATCAGCAATGATCCAACCAGTGCCAAAGTCGAAGAAAGAAAGGAAGAGCATATCAAGACAGGTCAACCTGGCAATAACATCACTACCAGCTACTACAGAGTATCTAAAATGGTCCGATCAACCAGTTAGGTTCCGCAGAGCAGAACACCCGAGGAAAGTTCCCAGAGCGGGTCACTCACCAATGGTGCTCAAAGCGCAAATAGGAGGATATGATGTCGGAAGAGTATTCATGGATGCAGGAAGTGGCATAAACCTAATATACGCCAGAACATTGAAAGCAATGTGCATATCATTGGAAAATCTAAAGCCAATAGATTGTTCTTTCCATGGAATAGTACCAGAAGCCGCAAATTATCCTTTGGGCAAAATAGAACTCGATGTCTGTTTCGGCGACAGCAGCAATTATCGCAGAGAAAAGCTGGAGTTTGAAGTTATGGACTGGCCCTCACAATACCATGCAATCCTGGGGCGCCCAGCATTTGCAAAATTCATGGCAGTACCTCACTATGCATATCTCTCACTCAAGATCCCAGGACCTAAAGGAATGATCACAGTGCAAGGAAGCTTTGAAGTATCCAACACTTGTGACAAAGAATTTAATAGGTTGGCGCAAACCTTCGGCATGACAGCAGAGTACGCAAGGCTAAAAGGCGAAACTGACCACAACGTGCTTCCCGACGTCGGGCGATCCCTGCCAGATCAGGCTTTCGATGCAACTCAAGACTTGAAGAAAATACAGGTCCACCCGACGAACCCGAACAAGACCACCTCCATAGCGGTAAACTTAGATCCCGCATAGGAAAGCACGCTCGTCGAGTTCCTCCATGAGCACTGGGAAATCTTCGCCTGGTGTCCTTTAGATATGCCAGGCGTTCCTAGGGAACTCGTCGAGCACGCACTAAACGGGGATCCTAAAGCAAAGCCACTCAAGCAACCACTATGCCGATTTGATGAACCCAAGAGGAAAGCAATAGCGTCAGAGCTACATAGACTAGAAAACACGGGGTTCATCCAAGAAATCAAAACGTCGACTTGGGTATCTAATCCAGTTATAGTCCCCAAGAAAAATACAGACGTACAAAGAGTATGTGTCGACTACACATCCCTCAACAAGCACTGTCCAAAGGATCCCTTCCCTTTACCACGCATTGATCAAATAATCGACTCAATAGCGGGGTGCGTGATACGTCTCAAACGTATCTATAATTTTTGATGCTCCATGCTTTGTTTTACACCATTTGCCTATTGTTTCGTTACACTTAGTGGTACTTTTATACATTTTCCGGAACTAACCTATTAACGAAGTGCCACAGTGCCAGTTTCCTGTTTTCTGCTGTTTTTGTGTTTCAGAAGTGATACACAGGAAATATTCTCGGAATTGGACGAAACAAGTTCCTGAAGTCATATTTCACCGGGGAGCTCCCAAACATCCGAAGACCTGACGGAGGGGGGCCACGTGGCCCCCACACACAGGGGCGGCGCGGCCTGGCCCCTGGCCGCGCCACCCCCTTGTGAGGCCGCGTGGCTCCACCTCTGACAGCCCCCTTTCGCCTACATATACCCCCTGACGAGAAAAACCTAAGGGCCCGATCAGTTTTCTAGAATACATCGCGATCCGCCGCCGCCGTCGACCCGAAGATCGGGAGGGTCCAGAAGCTCTTCCCGGCACCCTGCCGGAGAGGGGAATCGCCACCGGAGGTCTTCTTCATCGCCATGCTTGCCTCCGGAGCGATGAGTGAGTAGTCTACCTTGGACTATGGGTCCATAGCAGTAGCTAGATGGTTGTCTTCTCCACCATGTGCTTCATGTTTAGATCTCATGAGCTGCCCTACATGATTGAGATCACCGTTATGTAATTCTATGATGTTGGTTTGTTGGGATCCGATGAATATTGGTGTTTATGATTAAGTTGCTGTACTGAATTATATCTTTTGTTATCTCTATGTTGTTTATGATCTTGCATGCTCTCCGTTGTTAGTAGCTATCTTGGCCGAGTAGTTGCTAGTGACTCCAAGAGGGGGTATTTATGCTCGATAGTGGGTTCATGTCTCTATTTCACCTGGGGGAGTGACAGAAACCTCTAAGGTGGTAGATGTGCCGTTGCTACTAGGGAGAAAACAACATTCATATGCTCAAGGGCATATGCTTTGTTTACATTACACACTTTGCTTAATGCAATTATCTGTTGTTCGCAACTTAATACTTCTAGGGTGTTCGGATGATATCCCCGGGGGTGGATTATTAGTCATAGATGCAGTTGGATGGCGGTCTATGTATTTTGTTGTAATGCCCAGAGTGAATCTCATAGTGATCTTCTTGACATATCACGTTATCTTTATTCTATCAATTGCCCAACTGTAATTTGTTTACCCAGCATGTTATTTATCTATGGAGAGACACCACTAGTGAACTGTGGACCCCGGTCCTATTTTAATCATATTGCAATCACCTGTTTACTTTTCCCGCACTGTTTACTTTACTAGCATATTACTACTGTTTTCCACTCGATACACTCATAACCTTTGTTTCAAGCAAACCGGTGAGATTGACAACCTCATCGCAAGTTGGGGACAAAGTATTTGTTTGTGTGTGTGCAGGTTCCGCGTTGCTACTGGCCGAAGACGAGTCAACAAGTATCGTTAACGGCGCCCTTGTTGGAGTGTTACTAAGCCAGTCTGCATCACCTTCAGTCGTCACCGTCTCTCTTCTTCAAGATCGACATTAAACCTTGGTTTCTTAACTGAGGGAAAACTAGCCGCTACACTCATCATACCTTCCTCTTGGGGTTCCCAACGGGCTGGTCATCACCACGCACAAGGACAGTTTGCTCCCACATCAACTTGGAGTAGCAGCTACTTTTCTGGCGCCGTTGCCGGGAAAGAGAGAAGACTTCTGCGAGGGGAGTTCTTCGCACACACATTCTTTACTTTGTTATTTGTTTTGCTTTACTTTACTTTATTTTACCTGCATTGCTTTTTATATCAAAAACCCAAAAAAATTAGAATCCTTGGTAGTTGTTATTTCATTACTTTAGTTTATCATGTCATCTCCTAAGTTCGTTCTGGAGGACCTCTCAGTAGGTAGTGGTTCGATTATTGGCAAAAGTAACATTGAGGAGTTCTTTAATCACATTAGTATGCATGATGAAGTTGAGGAAAAGTCTTTGGTTGAGTTAGCTCCTAGTTATGAAGTTGCTTCTGCTCATTTAGTTCACATGTTAGAAGCTAGGTTTGCTAGTCTTAATTCTTATATGCAATACATGTTCCTTAAGCTTCATGAAATTGAGGATCCCGAAAAGAAAGCTTTCATCTTAGAAACCTTGCGCACAGAATTTAGAGATGTTGCAATTGAGGCTAGGAAAGTTTTTAAGAAGTTTAATAAGCTTGGCTCGCCTGTTAAGGTTGTTGGTACGCCTGATGATTTTAAAACACCAATACCTTATGAACTTATAGGAATTCATGATGCTTGGGAAAAGAATTCTAGTTGGATTTGCCCTGAAAATCTTTTCGATGAAAGTAGTGTGCCAAAGCGTGATAGTAAAGGAGTTTCAAAAACTCAGTTGAACACATTTTCCTTCATTGTTGAAAAGATCTCTTCTGTTGATCTTAATGCTTCATCTATTGATAATACTTGATTCGCAAATTTTCTGCGCCTAGCTCAAAGGCGTTAAAGAAAAGCACTCTTGGGAGATAACCCATTGTTTACTTTTCAGTACTTTTTCTTTTATTTGAGTCTTGGAAGTCATTACTACTGTAATGACCGCTCCTTATCTTGTTTATTTCGTTTTTGTGCCAAGAGAAGCCTCTAATTTGAGTGAGGTAAAGATTTGGGGTTATTGCTGTCCTGAAACTGTTTTCGGTGCTGCACCGTAAAAATTCGTGAAAATTCTCTGTTTATCTTTTGGACCTGCGATTTCTTGTGCATATGCCCCAGGTTATATCCAAACTTTTCTTAGTTGAACACTTTTTGATTTGAGCAACGGAAAATCCCTAAAAAATTCGTCCATTATCAGCTGTCCAGTTTTGACAGATTTCTGCCAATATTTGTTTTTGCCACTTTATTCATGGTGGAAATCTGCAGCATACCCATGGTGAACATTCGACGACGCATCTCACAATAAAAAGCTAAACAATATAGCAAATAAAAGAGATGTCGAGGTGTTCATTGTCTGCTTGTCCTATCATTTTGGTGTGGGCTTGTTCCATGTCATCGGGCACGGAGGTACCCCATTGGCGGTTCTCAATGATATGCATATACTTACAATGACAAGAGCCTTGCTTGGGACTCTAAGTAAACTAGCATGGTTTGGGTACTTGTATTCACGGGACACGAGGTTTTCAACTTATGATTTGTCAAGCATATGCATCATAATCGTTCTCGCATTAACTTTAACCATTCAAGTTGCTTATGATGGGGGCAATGAGAGCTCAAAGCCGGTAAGTACCATAATTTTTGAAGGTTATAAAACTTGCAATCACTGCTTCCCTCTGCGAAGGGCCCTTGGCATTAGTAGCCCTGAGCTATATTCGGGTTAAGGCCCATAGAAATATAGGCCCAAGATAGGAGCCAACATATGCTGTATTTGAATAAGGAAACATTATGTAAACCGTCATAGTGCGATGCATTTGTATAGAACCCGACCGAATCCTTGAGACTTGGCCACCTATAAATAGGGGCCAGGAGAGGCCCGCTAGGGAGACATCAAGATTTAGCCTATAATACTAGCTTTGTCTCAATAAACACCAAGTTTTGCCTGGTTTGTTTGATCCTTTTACCTTCGAGTTCATCTGATGCCCTTTTCCCTGATCCTAAGTCCTTCATCTAGGACATTGCCGAGGTTAACCCTCGTTAGTGAGATTACATCCGAAGCTGCACAGCATGTGACATGTCACGAGGATGGAATGTCACGATACGAGTAGTAGCAATATTGGTAACGAGATTGAACGAGGTATTATGTACCGATGATCAGATCTCGGGCTATGCTATTATCAGTCAAATGAAGGGAAAAGTACATTGATGCTTACGGTTCAATGACTAAAAGAACTTCATAGAATGCATAGGAGTCATCACGAATCTCCAGATCTGACTAATGATCATTTACCAGAGAGAGATCTCGGTAATGTCTGGAGTGTTCTTGAACCATTGGGTAACACGCTTAAGGGTTCATGATGCTTGAGATAGTTTTGGTTATATTTGGAAACATTGTGTGTTGATATAGGAGAGAAGGAATTGTTCTGATAAAGTCCGAAGTAGTTTCGATGGAGTACGAAAGTGTTTCGTTGGAGTTCGGAAGAGTTTCAGAGTAGTGCGAAATTAATTAGAGGTTAAATGATATTAATTAAATGAATTAATATTAATTAAATAATAAAAAATGTGCATCCCACCTTAATGGACCCCTCCCGGAGGGGAGGCCATTAAACCCTAGGGCGCCCCCTTATTAGATAAGGGCTAGGGCTCCATAGGCCAAGGGCCTAGGGCTCAACCAGCTAGGGGCTAGGGTTTTGGGGTAGGTGGGGGCTGGCTTGGCCCCACCCAAACCGTGGCTATAGCCCTACTCCTCCCCTTGGCCGCTGCCCTAGGTGTGCCTTGCTGGAGGCGTAAGGGCACCCCCTCCCCACTATATGAAGGGGGCCCCATGAGGAGAGGGATGTGCAACACAATCCCACGAGCCTCTTATGCTCTCCTATCCTCCTTGGTGCATCGCCCTCCTTTGCCTCTCTCTCTCTTCTCCATCTTGTGTGGCCTCCCGAAGGGCTGCGTAGGAACAAGATGACACCACCGCTCCATGCTATCGTGTTACGGAGTTTTTGGATCCTATCCAAAGTTGTCTACTTCCGCAATCTCAGCTGGATTAGGGATTTCGGGCGTCTTCACATTCACCGTACGTCTGAGTATGTGGAGGTGCTGCCACTTGTGGCACCGAAGTCATTGCACCAAGTTCTTCGACGACCTTGAGGTCGGCTACGTCGGCTTCATCAACATCGCTTGTACCAGAGCGTTAATCCCGCATTCAGTCTTCAAGGGTATGTCTCCGAACACTAGTTTACCGTTACAGCATTACTAATAGATAGATATGTGGGCAATTCGAGGTTGCATAGGAAATACATTTTTTTGTTATCTCCATCGAACCTCAACAGTGGTATCAGAGCCTGACATATGCGTAGTATGCTTGTACAGTTAGAACATATTGTGATAATGTCAGCATTGATCATCTTATTGTTACCCTCTTTCGTGCATTCGCTTGTATGTGCAGCATAGTTGGACTGAAGCGGCCAAAGACCGAATTTATAGGTTAACTCGTGAGACTGGTTCCACACCTGTCATACAGCTTGCACTGTATCCGAGGCTGGTCGGGTGCCTTTGTTTCTCCAATTATAGTGGATATGGCATCTGCAACAGAGGGCCCTTAACGAGAACTCAAAGAAACAATATGATTATCAATGTTGTGGTTTCATGTTCGTAGGTAGGAAGCGGTTCTTATGCGAAAGCCCTATAATCCACGTGAAACATGCAAAAGATAAAGTAGAAACATCTAACTTTGTTTTGCAGCGGGGTGTGTGATGTGATATGGTCGATACGGTAAGTTACTTTGTACTAACTGCAGCTTCACGACAATGGCGTCGTGGACTTGGCGCTGTACCGGTGGAAGGATGGAGATCGTGCCGGATTGCTCAATGGAGACCAAGCGCATCGATGAAGAAACCATATCATATCACGCAGTATTTACATTTTGATGTTATTGTGTGAATCTTGTTTGTGCTAGTATTTAGATACACGATGGTAGCATAAAATAAGAGAATCCCTAACAAATACCAAAGAAATTGTGTTCTCCCTTACGTGTGCAATCACCAAGAAAGTTCTTCGGTATGAAGTTGGCTATGACAATCGGGGGCTATACATATTTACGTTCACATATGGTGTGGGTACAAGCCATGTATGTGCCACGCAATACACTAAGGTTGACTTGGCGAGCCTAGCATTTGTAGACATGGCCTCAGAACACGAAGACCAAAAGGTCAAGCATGGGAAGCAAAGTTGGTGCGATTGACATAGTTTTGTCTACCTTTGAAATTGCATCGCCGACTGTGACGATCAGGGGCGGTGTAGTGGATAGGGACCGTGTAATCACTAGAATAGTTTTAGGGATGTTTTTCTAAGTGGGAGTTCTAGATAATTAAAATCTATTTAATAAAACTAAACTCATATTATGAACTTAGTATTTATACCTTTGCAAATTTGTGTAGAAAAATGTATCACCTCGACATTGGCTCGTTCTTGATGGGAGATGATCTTAAGATTGATGGATCAAACTTCCCTAGTTGGCACCGACATGTGAGGAATGTCCTCCTACACAATGATCTGCTCTATGTGATAGAAGAACCACTAGCTGGGGCGCCTAGCCCTAATGCTACTACTTAGAATCACGATGAGTACCGCGAGGCTTGTCACATAGCCATTGAAGTACAGACTTTGATGTCCAGCTCCATGGAACCACATCTCAAAGCGTATTACCAGCATCGTGATCCGTACTCAATGATTAATGTGCTTAGGGGTCTCTTTGCACCTCAAGTCAGGAAGCAAAAGTTTGACTATCTGAACAAGTTCTACACTACCAAAATGGAGGAAAATACGTGCATTGAAAGTCACCTAAACAACATGCTTAGGCTCTATAGGCGCCTGATCGACGAGCTCGACTACAAGATAACTGATGATATTGGAAAGGATATGATGCTACTGTTGCTCCCTCTGAGCTACACCTCATACATTGAAGGTATATTTGATCAGTGCCTCATGCAACTCAAGTCTCTAAAGGTAGAGCCAATTGCTGGAGAGATCATTGGTCCAGTAGGTATATTTGATATACAATGT
This sequence comes from Dactylis glomerata, assembly GCA_007115705.1. Classification (NCBI taxonomy): domain Eukaryota; kingdom Viridiplantae; phylum Streptophyta; class Magnoliopsida; order Poales; family Poaceae; genus Dactylis; species Dactylis glomerata. The sequence goes on along the minus strand of QXEO01001598.1, from coordinate 1,202,424 downwards.
TATAAATGTTTCATAAACACTTATGTGGTTTTGAGTATATGATACTAATTCCAGTTTTATGATAACATGACCTGCAAAATGGAGTGCTCATGATGAGAACATCCCTACTGTTGATACAACCACCGCACCTACAACTCTTCATGTACCAGGACCTCTCACAAGAGCTCGTGCACGTTAACTCAATTATCAGGTACTTCCGTTTCTCTGAACTCTTTCTAATGCAAGCGAGAATATGATGCTACCTAAATCAGATGTGTTTATGTTATTTATGAACAAAGGACCAAGCATGGACAAGAAGGACAATCAATGGAGCATGATGATGCACGAAGACAACATCAAGCTTGCGAGGATTGAGGATGACGCCGCAAGAGCAGATTTTAGGACTTTGAAGACATCGTAATGATGCATGGATTATTGGACAAATTTACAAGGTTCCACTTTGTAAATTTAGTCTATAGCTTTATTTGGTGATGCGACACCTTATTTGATAGGCCAGAACCATATATTAGTGGCTCATATATTTTAGGGAGTTTTTAGAGGCTATTTGCATAAAGGAGGGCCCATTTAGGGTCATTTTCGTCTGGCCCATTAGGGCTGTATGAAAATCCCTATCTTCCTCCTATATATTCCTCCTCCCAGCCATCATTAGAACTTGGATTTTGTTTAGACTAAAAGTTAGACAATTGCTGCAACTTTGTGTACCTGATTTGAGGCCAACGCCCAGATCAAGATCGCTATTAGAATCCCACCTTTGAATAAAGCTTTCATCTTCATCCGCAATATCTTGATTGTAATTTTGGTTCTTCCTTGTTTTCGATTTCAGGTAGGAATCAAGACCTTCGTGGTCAGGCTGATCGTGCATCTGCAAGATCAATAACCTCCGCAAGATTGGCCTAGCGATTGCATTGGCGCATGAACTCTGCATGTGTAGTCAGGTCGTCAAGCCCACTCTCCACCAAATCGACGTCATCTGCATCTCATCAAAAGATCGGCCTACTTTGCCCTATCAAGTGGTATCAGATTTTAGGTTGCCCGATGAGAGCTTACTATTTTCATAGTTTAGATTACATTTACTCTTCCTCCTACAGTCCATGAAAAAGCCAAAAAGATTTTAGGATTAGATCATACTATCCTAAATAGTCTTAGCCTTTGTAATTTACCTTTCAGTGCATTGCGCCGTTGACTTTTCGTCTATATCGTCATGTAGAGTTGTTGGTCTTAGCGTCTAGTCCCTTAGAGTTTCGAGTTATGTTCATATTTGTCATGCCACCGCAGTGTTGTTTCCATCACCACCGCTTGCAGATCACCTCCACCTCCACATCACCACCACCATAGCTTTCGCCACCATCAAATCATCCATCTCTATCACTTTTTCTATCAATTTCCATACCCACAAATTGGTTTTGGTTCTTGATATGGGCACAAAGGAGGAGGTGAAGCCCAATTTTAGGACTCCACCAAGATGAGGGCAGCTTGTTGCAGATTGGCACGCCAGGACAACCTACGATATGTAATGATTTAGTCTAAGGTTGTGTCAGCAATTTATATTTGTGTTTATGTTATTTCGTAGCCAGGTCATGTTGTGTGCCACTTAGGGTTATTTGTGTTTTGGGTTTGGGACTGTCCAAGGCCAATAATTTTTTGGCCGTCTATATAAGGAGGCTGGGCGGCTAGGGTTGAGGGAGTTCAGAAATTAGATTAAACAAAGAGTTGTGTTGCTGCGTGGAGCATCATCCGGGGACAGTGCTGCCGTTTATCTATCTTATCGATTGAATCGCTGCGAAGGTTCTTGTGTTCATCTAGGATTATTAGGCTGAGGTTTGAGGCGTGTTGATTATCTTCATGTTGCTTGCTAGATTTGTTCCTCTTCTTCAGGTTGCGTTCATCCCGTGATTGGAAGAATTCTTACCTGGTTGACTCATTGTGAAAGATCAGGACAAAACTCGAGGGTCATTGGCGTGATCCTTATTAGTGCTAGTCGAAGTCATCCCGAATTAGATATAGATCCAGATCTAATTTTTGTATAAAAAATCTTGCCCGACCACGTAGATTGTCTAGGGTTTAGCGTGAGTCCTCAAGGCTGAAAGAAAATAATTAAAATCGAATTTTTTTGGCTCGCCTGACCACAGAGACTGTCTGGGGTCAGGCGCGAGCAACTCGCTCGCCGAAAAAAATTCCCCTCATTTTCTTCTCATCGTTACCTATGTGTCGTGATTACATTGGTGTTCTAGGCTCGCGTCTCTAGTATGGTCTAGCCTAGGACAAGCACAGTACCGCCGTTGAGCATTTATTCACCTGGCTTGTTGCTAATCCTTGCTACCATTGAAGACTTCCTAGAGCTCCACATAATTCTCCATGTGCTTTGTGTCAACACTTGGTAATCGCTTGGTCCATTCTTGGGAGCCACTGTTCTTTGCAGTTTACCACATCACCTTCCTCCTATTTAGTAAGAACTTGTAAGAGCTTGTATTTTGCTTGACAGATTGTGCAAGATCACACCATATTTCCGTAGTTTGAGGCATAACCACTTGTGCTTTGTGAGTACTAATCATGACAGGACGTGATAATGATTATGTCGACCCGGAGAAGATGCCAAACAAGGAGATGCATGCTCATTTTACCAAACTTTTGGTAGGACGTGCACATGATGTTGAAACCAGGATCGACACCATCGACTCGAGGCTCGCCGACACCATGGAGAAGATCGATGGTCTTGAGACCTCTTTTAACTCCAAGCTTGATGCGGTGTTGGCCAGGTTGCCTGCGCCTGCACCCGCACCACCACCTGCACCACGTCCCAAAATCTATCTTAGACGAGCACGCCATCTGCCCCGAGCAGGGCAACGTACTACTGCTGCTGATGGCCCTGCTGGCTACTGCCACCACTAAAGGCCGCCGAGGATGAGTATGAGGACTTGAATGACCTTGAGGGCGAGGTTACACAACCTTCCCCAGGTTGTCCATGACACTACTACCATAATGCTCGTCCACCACAACACCCGGTACATTGATGATCATGTGGCAAAGCTTAAATTAAATATTCCACCATTTGAAGGTAGATATAATCCTGATGCTTATCTTACTAGGGAACTAGAGGGAGAGCAACATTTTGCATGTTTAAGATATCCTGAGGATAAACGTGTTAGTGCTGCTACTTGTGAGTTCTCATATTTGCTTCCATTTGGTGGTCTTAATATGGTCGCTTGCATCATGCTAATGTTCCTACTACTTGTAGTGCTTTGAAAACTGCTATGCGTACTCGATTTGTTCCTCCACATTACCACTGTCATTTACTCAAGAAATTAACTCGCTTAGAACAAGGCAAAAATTATGTAGAGGACTATTATCAGGAATTGCAAACATGAATGATTCATTGTGGTATTGAAGAAGATAATGAAGCTTTACTTGCTCTTTTCTTTGGTGGATTAAATAAGGACATTCAAAACATCTTAGACTATAAAGAATATAATACCATCACTCATTTGTTTCATCTTGCTTGCAAAGCTGAACGTGAAGTGCAGGATCATCAACAATGAAGAAGACCTAATAATTCTACAGGTCGCACATCCTCTTGGTCTCCACGTTCATTAGCACCACCCACGCATGGTACTATACCAGCACCTACCACCTCGAAGTACACCACACCAACAGCAAGAACAGCGCCTACTCCTACTCCACCTCCACCCGGTGGTCCTACATGGAGTTCCTCGTCTTCCATGGCTTCCACGGGGAAAACTAAGGACATTCAATGCCGCAAATGTTGGGGTTATGGTCACATAGAAAAAGGATGCAGAACTAAGTGTGTTATGACGGTTCTTGAGAATGGTGACTATGATTCAACAAATGACTTCGATGAAGAGACTTTGGCTCTCATTGCTGCCCGTGATGGAGATAATTCTAATTCTGAGAAGGACATGGAGGTAATGGGAGCTGAAGCTGCTGATCAGTTTAAGAGCTTAGTTGCACAACACGTCTTGAGTGTGCAATTGAGCCAAGCTGAGCATTATGAACACCACAATCTATTCCAAACAAGACACGTTGTTAAAGATCGTTCTATACGGATCATCATTGATGGTGGGAGTTGTAATAATTTGGCTAGCATTGACAAGGTGGAGAAGCTTGCTCTACCAACAAGACAACACCCACACCCATATAACATTCAATGGTTTGAGAGCTTCCGTAAGCTTAAGGTAACACACACTACGCGTGTCCATTTTACTATCGGTACATACTCTGATTTTGTTGATTGTGATGTTGTAACAATGCAAGCTTGTTCGTTATTACTTGGTAGACCTTGGCAATATGATAGGCATGTTCCTTTAGGAATAAAAGAAGTAGAGCAATATGTGATCTTTAAGGCAGCTTATGAATTAAAAAAATACATTGATGAGATTTATAAAACTAGTGGTATAACTAATAAACATGATATTGAGACCACTCGTATCCTTAATTATTGCATAGAAAACTTCATGGATAATATCTATGTTGTTGAACTTAATGAAATGGGTACCATGAACCAATTGAGCACTAGCTTTAAAGAAAGAACTCTTGCCTCCATGGAAGGTACTACTCCTTAGTTTACAGGAAGAAAATGATGAAAACATAAGCATGGAACAAGAAGTATGTGAAGAGAAAAAAGAACAAGATATGACCCAACCTAAGCTTGGGGAAATTTTGGAACCACTCAAAGATGAAAGTAACACTCAAACTCAAAACTCAATTGCCATTTACGAAGCTCCATACACTTTTTTATGAGGGAATTCGAAACCTTCACAACCTGTCGGGGGGATAACCCCCGGTAGGGTCAAGAGACTAGAAAGACACAAAGTCTATGGTTGACTTATGCCGAGTTATCAAGAAAGGGCCTGGCCGGAATATGAGAGCATCGGCCAGGCCGGCATATGTGTGTATCTCGGCTAATACTTGGATATGCCGGTATAGCCGGAATACTGGTATATGTGTGCCGGCATATACTTAGATATGCCGGCCTAACCATTTGGTGTGTTGTGCAGGAGCAGGGGAGGCCGGATTACCCGACCCTCGTAGGTCGTTGGTCCGGCATATATGTCCTGGGTATGGCCAACGGTTATATCCGGGATACTTAAGTCAACCAAGGTGTCACATCCCTACAATCAAGGAAGAAAACATCCAAGCATGGTAGCAGAGTAAGATGGCAGGGTGCACAGTGGAGGTTACCTACCCTCACTATGCACAAGTACGAGCTCACCGCACAGAGGTAAGGCCACAGTTCAAGAGGTACAAGGTACAGGGATATGGCGTCCCATCGAGAGCAATCAGGGGCGAAGTCAAGGGTCTCTGCCATCGTCACCAGCTCCTGTTTGGAGTGTAGCCCGTGTCTTGTGGTCTTGTATGACCGTTGTAACCCTGGCCACCACTATATAAGGTGGCATAGGGAGCCCTGGTAAAGGGTTGGTCACTCTGTGTTCCTACACTTAGCAGTTCATCTTCCTTCTCTAGCAGAGAGCTTGGAAGCACCATTGTTGTGTACTACATCGACCCAAATATACAATCAGTAGAGCAGGAGTAGGGGTGTTATCTCCTTACGAGAGCCCCGAACCTGGGTAGATCAGTGTCTCTTTCTGTCGTGCTTTTTAGCTCGTTCCCCTCTCCCGAATCCTCCAGCAGCTAGTTCGGCCCCCATTTAAGCCATCCTATGGCATATGTTGTTTCACCACGACGACATTTGGCGCCCACCGTGGGGCAGATCGATATGCTGGGCGGAGTGTTCATTCAGACGGGGTCTGTGATAGCAGCTTCGGGAGTGCGCGTGGTCTCTGGCCTTGTCCAGAGGCTAGGCTCGCTCAGATTCGTCAGTGACAACGCCGGTTGTCTCGGTGGCCGGCCGTTCCCCAGGGATGGCCGGATTATGTCTTTCGGTTCCCACGAGGTGTACGTGGGGACTGAGAGAATTTGCAGGAAGGAGGTGCTGGTGGCGTCGGATCCTCCGTCACATCGGCTGGCTCACGCTGGGCGTAGCGCTCGCTCAGTAGAGCCGGCTGAGGTGATGATGGCCGGCACATCCGTGCCGCCGGCGGAAGATGCCAGCAAAGCAGCAGCGGCCGGAGCTTCTCCTCCGGAGCCGCCGAAGGTCAAAAGGTCGGCGCGTCCTCCGTTGGAGCGTGCGGAGAACCTGGCCGGCACTTCCGGTGTGCCGGCTAGGGGCGAGGTTCTTCTTCCCATCATCGACCGGCTTCTCGAGCCGGTGCGATCCGGCGTTGATCCGGAGCAGACAAGGGAGGTCCTGGAGGGATCTCGTCAGGCCCTCGTCGACGAGGCCCTGGCCATGAACCAGGAGCACGAACGGTTTAACCGGCAACTCCGTGAGTATGAGGCAGCCCATGGTTTTACTCCTGTAGTAATCCGGCCTAGCCGGATAGAAGAGGTTAGAACTAGAGGCAGAAATCTTAATGCTGAGATAGGAAAAGATGCTAGAGATAAGAGTCATACCGCAACTAGTACTGTGCCTAAGGTAGTCTATAGTTCGCCAGTAAAGAACCTTAGAGCGGCGGCCGAGGTAGCTAAGGATTTATCTTGTTTATCCGGCGAAGCACTGCGTGAGCAGCAAGCCCGGCTTAACCAACTTTTGTCTGAAGCTACAAAGCAGCAGGAGGCCTTTAAGAAGGCAAACCCGGGTGCCGGGGCGTCTCAGTACATTGTGTCGGCGGGAGGTGCCGGCGCGAGGTCAAGGGGCCAAGCCTCGTCCCCGCATCCTAGCGCCCGGCGTGCCGGAAGTGTGACCTCTGGCCGCCGGGACAAGCAGATCCAGGTGTACGATCCGGCTGTCGCCGGAAAGCAGGCGATGGTGCAGAAGAATGTCGGCCAAGCTGACAAGTATGTCGGCAGCAAGAAGCCCGGCCAGAGTGTGCCGGCCGGGCATGAAGCAGGCGCGGCCGGTGGTGGCCGGAGTAACAGTGCAGCCCGGCGTCAGCAATAGGGCGCCGGAGGTGCAGCGCAGCAGCAGGGTGCAGGCCATCCGGGACATCGAGAGGATGACGGCAATTCCGCCCTTGCCAGGGCGGGATATCAGCAGCAGCACCAGCAAGTCCGGCATAGTGAGCAGCATCAGCCGGAGCAGCAGCAGCAGATGATCGCAGGCCCAATAGCATCCCGGCTTGGACCTCGGTCCTTGGAAGCCAATGATGCACGTTTCAAGCTGGACAAGATCCACCAATCAGAGTTGGTGGAGAGACAAGGAGCTCCGGGCCCTATGTGTTTCGGACCCCGGATTATGGGGGAGCCGGTGCCTTACTTCTTCCAGCTCGCGCGTGGCGCGAGGACATATAATGGCAGTACGAAGCCGGAAGATTGGTTGGAGGATTACTCCACAGCGGTGAACATCGCCGGAGGAAACCTCAGATGGGCGGTACGATATGTGCCGCAGATGTTGGAAGGTCCAGCCAGGATATGGCTGAATAATTTGCCGGCCGGGAGTATCAACGGCTGGATTGATTTCGAAGAGCAGTTTGTGTCGAACTTTACCAGTACATACAAGAGGCCCAACCGTCCGCAGCAGCTGGCTAACTGCCGGCAAGGAGTGAATGAGACTGACCGTGACTATCTGACCAGGTGGTGCACGTTGCGCAATTCCTGCGAAGGAATCAATGAGCAGCAGACCATCATGTGGTTCGCTCATGGGTGCCGGCATGGCACCATGCTGTGGCAAAAGCTTCAGAGGCAAATGCCGGCCACGCTGGCCGAAACAATCAAGATCGCTGATAGTTATGCTCTGGGAGATCCCATGCAGCCCAGTCTCGATTCACAAGGACAGGGGCAAACCCAGGGGAACACCAGCAATGCCGGGAGATCAGGGCAATATTATCGCACTGATAACCGGAACAAGAGAAGAGATGAAAGGCCGGATCACCGGTATGGGGCAGCACAAGTTGCAGCTGTGGAGGAAGAGCAAGGGGGCGCTGGCAGTAGCCAGCGTCCGAGATATGAGGACTATCAGCAGCCTCAGCAGCAGCCGCAGCAGCAAGCACAGCCGTTCCAGAAGAAGAATGTCTGGACCAACAAGAATGCCGGCGGAGCCGCCGGCCAGAAGAAGCAGTGGCCGAAGTATACTGTGGGTCTTGCCATGGACAAGCCTTGTGTGTTCCACACATTCCAGCCGGGAAAGCCGGCAAACCATGTGACAAGGAACTGTTCGTGGCTGGACGACATATTAGCAGGTCGTGCAGGTCCCTGGGGACCGGCTAGACCCTCTGTCCCGGCAGCTCCATCGCCGTTGACAGGTGCCAATACGATTGCAGTCCCACCTAGGCCGGTTAATCCCGGGAATCAGAGCAACGCCGGAAATGCCGGCGTAAATCAAGTTGACCAGAGCTATAATCCGGAATATAACGCCGGAGGTCCAGGAGCGGGCCGGAATGAGTACAAGGAGTATGATCAGAGCTATATGGTCTTTGAGACCGAGAGAACAGACAAGCAGAGCTTGTACCGGCGGTGTCTGGAGGTGAATGCCGTTATGTCGGCTGTGCCAAAGCTGATGTACTGGTCTGACCAGGCTGTTGGTTGGGACAGGGCAGATCATCCCCGGATCATGCCAAATCCCGGCGGATATGCTCTGGTGATGGATCCGACATTCGTCGGGCCGGCTAATAACGTAAGATTCAGCAAGGTCCTCATTGAAAATGGAAGCAGCATCAACATCATGTATCGGGATACGATGGAGAAGCTGGGAATCAAGGAAAATATGCTGGAACCGAGCAAGACCACGTTCCACGGCATTGTGCCGGGACTTTCGTGTGCGCCGATGGGCAAGATCCGGATGGATGTGATGTTTGGCAGCCGGGATAACTGCAGGGTGGAAAACCTCATGTTCGAGGTGGTTGATCTGGAGAGCCCCTACCATGCTTTGCTGGGTAGACCGGCACTGGCAAAATTCATGGCCTCTACGCATGTGGCGTATCTGAAGATGAAGATGCCGGGACCCAAAGGAGTGATCACCATCATTGGTGATTACAAGCGTTCGATGGCATGTGCCACCGCCGGATCCAATCTGGCCGAGACTCTGATCATTGCAGAGGAGAGGAAGAGGCTCAAGCGAGCAGTGGAGATTGCTGAGACGGTCGTGGCCGGCAAATCTATGCCGGGCATGACAAATCCCGGTGGCAGCGTTTCTTTTCAAGTGAGTAAGGAAGTCAAAAAGGTGCCTCTGGATGAAGCTTTCCCGGAGCGCCATGCCCTGGTTGGGGCAAGTTTGGATCCCAAATAGGAAAGCGAGCTCATCAGCTTCCTCCGTGAGAATCGGGATATCTTTGCATGGTCTACTTCGGACCTGCAAGGTGTGCCGAGGGAGCTGGCTGAGCACGCATTGCACGTGAGACCCGATGCTAAGCCAGTGAAGCAGCCGCTCCGGCGGAATGCCGGCGATAGAAGGAAAGCCATATGGGAGGAAGTGGCCAGGCTCTTAGCCTCTGGCTTTATCAAGGAAGTACTTCATCCGGATTGGGTGTCTAATCCGGTTTTGGTGGAAAAGAAGAGAGATGAGCCCGCCATAGTGAAAGTATGGCGGATGTGTGTTGATTACACCAACTTGAATAAGGCATGTCCTAAAGATCCATTCCCGCTCCCTCGGATCGATCAAGTGATTGATTCCACAGCCGGATGTGAACTGTTATCATTTGTAGATGCCTATTCTGGTTTCCACCAGATCCCCTTGTATGAGCCTGATCAAATAAAGACATCCTTTATTACCCCGTACGGGGCTTATTGCTATCTCACTATGCCGTTCGGTTTAAGAAATGCCGGCGCAACTTACCAAAGGTGTATGCAAAAGTGTTTGCACGATCAGATAGATAAAAATGTGCAGGTATATGTCGATGATATCGTCATAAAAACCAAGGAGAGCAAGACTCTCATAGATGATCTCCGGGAAACCTTTGGGAACCTGAGGAGATTCCGGATGAAGTTGAATCCGGCTAAGTGCACCTTTGGTGTGCCGGCGGGCAAGTTGCTCGGTTTCCTTGTTTCCAGCCGGGGTATTGAGGTGAATCCCGGCAAGATTCGTGCCATAGAAAGGATGAAGCCGCCGAAAGATTTGAGGGAAGTACAGAAGTTCACTGGGTGCCTCGCATCCCTGAGCCGCTTCATAAGCCGGCTGGGAGAGAAAGCTCTGCCGTTATATCAGTTGATGAAAAAGTCCGACACATTTGTCTGGACAACGCAAGCAGATGCAGCTTTCAAGGAATTGAAACAGTTGTTGTCAACAGCGCCGGTATTAGCGTCTCCGATGCCCCGGGAGCCAATGTTGCTCTATATAGCGGCAACCAACCGAGTTGTCAGTGCTGTGGTGGTAGTAGAGCGAGAGGAAGGAGGCAAAACCGTGCAGCGGCCGGTATATTATCTGAGTGAAGTCCTCTCCACCTCAAAGCAAAACTACCCCCACTATCAGAAGATGACCTATGGTGTCTATATGGCGGCCAAGAAGCTCAAGCATTACTTCCAAGAGCATCCAATCCGGGTAGTGGCCGAGGCCCCTATCTCGGAAATTATAGGCAACAAAGATGCCAGCGGCCGGATAGCAAAGTGGGCAATAGAGCTTTCACCATATACACCGCAGTACGATAAGAGGGATACAATCAAGTCCCAGGTCTTGGCTGATTTCTTTATTGACTGGGCCGAGATACAGTATGAGCCACCATTGCCAGATGCCAATTATTGGAGGATGCATTTCGATGGGTCCAAGACAATCCATGGCTTGGGTGCCGGCATAGTTCTCAGTTCACCAAAGAATGACCAGCTGAGATACGTCCTGCAGATTCACTTTGCAGCATCAAATAATGTGGCGGAATATGAGGCACTTGTGCATGGCCTGAAGGTGTCTAAGGACATAGGAATTCGCCGGATTATGTGCTTCGGTGATTCTGACTTAGTGATTCAGCAGTGTTCCGGCATATGGGACGCGCATGATGCTAACATGGCATCATACCGTTTCCTAGTGCAGCAGTTAAGTGGTTACTTTGAAGGTTGTGAGTTCCGGCACGTTCTCCGGGCTCAGAACGATGCAGCCGATGCATTATCCAAGCTGGGGTCTTCCCGAGATTCAATCCCGCCCGGCATTTCGCTGGAGCATCTGAGGAAGCCATCGATCAAACCCTCGCCGGAGTCATCCTCCATTTATGTCCCGCCAGGTCCAGACGAAGCAGTTCCAATGGAGATAGATGCCGGAGCCAGGACGGATAACCCGGGGACTGTTTCCTCAGTCCCGGGGACTGGGCCGGCATATGCTGTTAGTACAGTATTCCGGAGCAAAACTAAAGGCAAGGGTAAAATGTGCCAAGAGGTTGTGCCGGTATACCCGGGGACTGCTCCGGCATACCCGGGGACTGATTCTTCAGTCCCGGGGACTTCGCAGCCCATGGAGATCGATTATGTGTCGGTCGAAATGATGGAAATAGATCAGACAGTGTTCACTGTCAGGGAAGTGCCCTCATGGGCACGTCCTATCATGAACTTCATGGTGGATGGTCAAGTGCCGGCGGATGAAACCGAGGCCCGCCGGGTTATAAGGAGATCCAAAGCGTATACCATCATCAACAAAGAAATATACAAGAGAAGTACCACCGGAGTATTGCAGAGATGTGTCGAATCTGCGGAGGGTCTGGAGATGCTCCGGGAAATTCACCAGGGGGAGTGTGGTCACCATGCTTCGTCCAGGGCATTGGTGGCAAAGGTATTCCGGCATGGCTTCTATTGGCCAACGGCGCTGCAAGAGGCAGAAAACTTGGTCCGGAAATGTAATGGGTGTCAAAGATATGCCCACCAGATTCATCAGCCGGCATCTGCCCTGAAAACTATCCCAATAACCTGGCCCTTTGCTGTTTGGGGCCTGGATATGGTCGGGGCTTTTAAGCCGGCCAGAGGGAAAATGACCCATATCCTGGTCATGGTGGACAAGTTCACCAAGTGGATTGAAGTGAAGCCCATAAGCAAGTGTGATGGTCACACAGCAGTGAAATTCTTAAAGGATATAATCTTGAGATATGGTGTTCCTCATAGCATCATCACTGACAATGGGTCAAACTTTGCCCAAGGGCCATTTGCCAGATTTTGTGAGGAAGTGGGAATCCGGCTGGACGTTGCGTCGGTTGCCCACCCTTGTGCCAATGGCCAAGTAGAGAGATCGAATGGGCTAGTATTATCCGGCATAAAACCCCGGCTGATAGAGCCCCTGGAGAAAACTCCGGGATGTTGGCTAGATGAGCTGCCAGCAGTGCTGTGGAGTTTAAGAACAACTCCGAATAGATCAACAGGCTACACACCATTTTTCCTGGTGTATGGAGCAGAAGCTGTGCTTCCAACAGATGTAATACATGATGCACCAAGAATAGTGCTATATACTGAGGAAGAGGCTAAAGAAGCCAGAGAAAATGATGTTGATCTGCTAGAGGAAGCAAGGGAAATAACTCTGTCAAGAACAGCAGTATATCAGCAGAACCTCAGACGCTATCATGCGCAGAAGGTAAATCCAAGGAGATTTCAAGAGGGAGATCTAGTACTCCGGCTAAAGCAAGGAACAGAAGGCCGGCATAAGTTAACTCCTCCATGGGAGGGGCCATTCATTGTGAGTAGAGCTCTGCACAATGATGCCTATTATCTTATAGATGCGCAGGACCCCAAGAAGAATAAGGCGGACAGGTCCGGAGAAGAAACCAAGAGGCCATGGAACATAGCTCTACTGCGCCCCTTTTACTCCTGAGCAACACAATGTATGTATTTCCATATTTTCCTTTGTATGCCGGCGTGTTGTGCCGGCACAAGACTAATGAATGAAATACCGGCATCCCGAAGAAGCCGGGTAACTAGCTCCGAGGTATATTTGTTGTTTATTTACAGTTTTTTGTTATATGCCGGCTGGCTTTATTTGAATGTTTCCTATGTCGGCCTAGTAATGTGTCGGCACCAAAGGCCACTCTTCGACTCAGCTGCTGTCCGAAACCCGGCTTCATGGCTAGCAAGAGTAGATGCCGGAGATTGTCTACACATGGAAAACGGCTAAGGAAATACAAAGCAAGCGAACCGACATTTTCGTTAAAGCTAAAGTTAAAATTTAAAGTGTCGGATGATTTGAAGTCTAAGTCTCAAAGTTAAAGTACTGTATGTTCGAGGAAGCAACCTTGAGACTCATACGTCGAAAGCCAATTGAGGTAGACAAGCAGCCAAGGTTGTGAAATTGAGGAAACAGGAAAACAACTCGGTGACTTAGCCAAAAGATGATCCGGCATTAGTAACAAGCAAACCAAGATAAAACTTGTTCAGGTAGCAAACCAAAGGAAATTAAGCGTGTATATTACATCTGCACCCGGTATACCGGGGATCTGATAAAACTTAAAGTTTTTATGCTGCAAAGTCAAGGACCAGGGGCAGAAGCAGAGGCGCCGGCTGGTGGAGCAGTGGCGGTGGAGATGTCGGCTTCAGGAGTGCCGGACCCAGCAGATGGAATGGAGCCATCACCTCCGCCCGGGGCAGATGCCTGTTCCGGGACATCAGTGTCGGCCTCTTCAGCTTCATCTTCATCCTGGCTGGAGTCGGAGCCCTCAGCAGCGGCGGATGTCCCGGCATCGTCCTTCTTCTCCGGCTCACGGATATCCCGAACGAAGGCGTCTATGTCGGCATAGTCCACATAGCTGTGGGCCAGCTCCCGTCGGCGCCGGATGTGTTCCGGATCCGTGGTCCAGATGGATCCTTCGCGCACAGTGCGCAAAGTCTCCAAGTCAGCCTTTTCATACCAGGACAAGAAGTAGCTGAGAGCTTCGTCAGCTCCAACCCTCGCGCCGGAATCTCGCCACTCCCGGAGGCGAACCTTGGCCAGCTGCAGATCGTTGCCGAGGTCGACGGGATCAGTGGGAGTCCTTTGTCCCGGCCAGAGGGCAGAGAATGCCTCCTGGGCGCCATATAAGAGTTCTTCGGTGTAGAGCGTCATAGCGTTTTTCCGGGACTGCAGAGCCAGCAGCTGCTCCGACATGTCCCAGTTGGGCGAGTCAACCGGAACACCCCGGCTTTCTCGATCCAACTGCAAAGCCCTCTCAACATCTTCGACGGAAGCGGGAAACATGTCTGAGGAATAGAAACAATGTTAGCAAAAGGAGAATATGCCGGAGAGAATTACACTATGTCGGGAAGGATAAAGGGAAAGGATTTGAAGCTTACTGGCAAGGTCGGCATTCAGCTGTGCAACTGTAACCTCCCATTTGGTGGCCTGCTCCTTCAGGCTATCCAGTTCAGCGTGGGCGTTGGAGGCATCAGTCTCGGAGGTGACAAGCAGGGACTGGGTTTTCTTCAGTAGGCCCTCCCTCTGTTCCTTTTCGTCCAGAAGCTCGGTGATCCGGCCCTTCAGCTGCTCAACCTCGGCCTTGTGACCGGCATCCCGGTCGTCCAGTTGCTTGGCTACATCCACTGAGGACACACAGTCCTGGTGGCGTGCCTCCAGTGCAGCTTTCTCGTCTGAAAAGATTTGAAGTCAAAACAAGGATTTGAAGAAAGAAAACAGTGAAAACATTAAAGGATTTGAAGTACAGAAGGATTAGTTGAAGATTAAGGGGATCCGGCATACCTGTCAGTTCCTTCACTCTCTTGGTAAGCTCGGTGACTTGGGCTTCGGCACCAGCTGCGAAATGTCGGACAAAGATTAGGTGTCGGCATATTAAGATATGCCGGCCAGAGGTCTATTGAGAAGGGCAAGGTATGTCGGCTGAAATTACCTTTCTGGGACAGTTCCAGCTGGAGCTTGCTGTGTGCGTCGGAAAGCTTCCGATGCTCGCACACCAAGTCATGGAACATGTCGGCACGGGCGTTATTCATGCGCTGCAAAAGTATTAGGATTTGAAGGGATATGAGGTAACTAAAGCATGCCAGTACAGTTGAAGATTATATGAACTATTTATGCTATAGGAGATCCGGCACAGGTGCTGCGCACCTATCCCGGCTCTCGGTGACTAGGATTTGAAGCTCGAATCGAGCTCATATGTCGGAAAGTTAATTGCAAAAGCAGCTAAGTGCAAAAGGTCTTGGAAAATCCCGGATGTCCGTATCCCGGACAGCCGACATTTTCGGGGACTGGGGATATCTATATGTAAAGGACTTACGTTGGTGGCATCGGCCAGGCGATGAAGTCGTTGCTGAAGACTGAGAAGTTCGCAGGCAATAGGAATGGGCTTCGCGGCCAGGATATCAGCTGGGTTGCCGGTGGCCGAAGCTTCGGCCTGTTTCTTCTTCTTGGATTCAGCTGTGTCCAGGGAGTCGGCGTCATTCCATTTCTCGCAGCGCTCCTTGAAAGACCCGAGGCTTTGGTCACTCTTTGTCACCAGGGGGATGATGCCCTCAAGTTCTGGCGTGTCGAAGAAGTTGCGCCGGTAGCCAGGCCGGGCTGCTGCCCTGCCAAGATGCAGGGCCAGAGCAGAGCTGGTCCGAGGCGTTGCCTTAGGAGGAGCAGTGGCGGCGGATGGAGTGCCGGACTTGGTCGGCTGGATCTTCAATGTGCCGGACTTGGCCGGGGCAGAGGTCTTGGCCGGCGCCGTGGTCTTGGCCGGTGCAGGAGTCGTTTCAGCAGAAGGAGTTTTGGGCACGGGCTGTTCCGGCGCGGCCGGTGCATCTTGGCCAGCAGAGGCAGGATCCGGAATAGTCCGGACTTCCGGCACTAAAGGGCCTTTACCCTTGATGTCTGCTCCGGCGTCTTCAGTTGTGCCGGCGTCGCTGGTGGGCGCGCCGGAGTCTGGTGCTTCTTGGTGGGCTCCTGTGTCCATGTGGACATCAGGAGCCGGAGGTTCCTGTTGAGCCCCCGAGTCCATGTGGACGTCGGGGGCAGAGGTGTCTTGTTCCGGCGGAGGAACATCCTTCGCCGGGGAGGAGGTCTTGTCGGGCGCAGGCGAGGATGCCGGCGCCGGGGAGGTCGTGTGGCTGGCAGAGGGTATGTCGGAGGTAGCAGTGGCCGCGGGCTTGGTAACTTTCGGGTCGCCACTCGAGCCAAAAGCTTGTTCCGGCGCAAGAGGAGCTCTGAAAGAGAAAAAACGCCAAGTCAATAATGCAAGCAAGAGATATGTCGGAAATGAAACAAGCAGAAGGAACTTACCCCGCGGCGACAGGTCTCGGTTTCTTCAGTATGGGCACGCCGACCTTCTGCCTCTTCGACTTCTGAGGTGTGTCGGGCTGGGGCTTCACCCCTCGCTTCCGGCCGGCACGTCCGCCGGTGGAAGGAGGTCCCTGGTTCAGAGGGGCGGCGTCGATAACCATATCGTCCGGGATAGCTGAGGACGGCATTGGAAACTCGTAAGCAATAGGTGTTTCTGGAAAGGCATACACAAGTGGCATCGGGTCATAGTACAGCAGGATCTCCTCGTCAGAATCAATCTCACTCCGGTCTTGAGTATAATGCCGGGATGAAGAGCCCTTACCCATGGCAGCTGCAGCACGGGTGCTCCTGGGAAGCTTATCCCAATGATCCGGATCTTCAACATCCGCAACAGTGCGGTCCGCCGCGATCTTGATCCGGGAGTTCTCCATGGCTTGGAAGCTGAATTTCTGTATAAACAGCAAAGTCAAGTATTCAGACAGGGAAATATGCCGGTGGAAGAGGTATGTCGGATCAATATGATATGTGTCGGCAAACAGACATGTGTCGGCTTAAGTATCTATGTGCCGGACATGGACTTTATGTATCGGATAAGATGGTTTACCGTTGGGGCGGGCCTATCCCGGCTGTATGGTTCTAGCCCTCAGGCAAAAGTGGCCTGAGAGGACTTGCAGACATCCTTAATCCGGCGCAGAATGTCGGCCGGAGTCAGCTCGTGTGTGGAGTGCTGGGTGGGGTCCATTGGCCCGCTCATCTGGCAGATCTTGTGCGACCGGCGCTGCAGAGGGGAGACGCGCCGGCTTATATAGCAGGCCACCAGGTCTTGAGGAGTAAGACCGGCATCCCGGAGCTCGCCCTTAACCCGGTGAAGCGCATTCACCGGCATCACCGAGTTCTTCGGGTTGTAGGTCCAGTTCGTCATAGCCAAGGGTGGATCGTCCACAAATGGCGGCAGGTTGAGCAGATCCTCGTCGGTGGTGTTCTTGACGTAGAAGAAGCTTTTCTGCCACTTCTTGCAAGATTCCAGGAGCTCCACCTTGGGGAAGTCCGAGCCCTTTCGGGACATGATGGTGGCCGCGCCGCAGAGGGTCATGGGGCGGTCCTTCTTTTCCTGGGCCGTCTCCGGCGGGTCGTCCTTGCTCCGGGGCGGCTCTTGGACGACTTGCTTCCGCATTTGGAAGTACTTCGCCCAGCCTTGAGTAAGGGGCTCTATGCCGGCATAGCCCTCACAAAAAGCAGCGAAGGCGGAGAGGATCATCACGGCATTGGCCGGGATATGATGAGGTTGTAGATCGTAGGTGTTGAGGAAGTCCCGGAAGAAGTCCGATGCCGGCAGGCCGAAGCCACGCTCGAAGTGGGCGATGAAGACGACGCGTTCGCCAGGTTCAGGTGCCGGCACAGTTTCTCCTGCTGGTAGCCGGCATGCTACGCCCTCCGGGACTCTCCTGGTGGAGGTGACCCAGGATATGTCGGCCGGAGTAACCTCCGACCCCTCCTAGCCGGAGCGTCCTTGGGCTCGGGCCGAGGTATCTTCCTCAGAGGCCGAGGTGCCCGTCATGCTTGAAGATGCCATCTTAGTGGCCGGGACAAGGCGTGAGAGCCGGAGTCCCGTGATGATATTCCTATCAAGGCCGGAGAAAAGAGGGAGGTTAGTCTCTCTGGCATACCACTCTCCCCAAGGTTAGCAGAAATCAAAGATCTACCGAGCCAGTTAAAACAGGAAACAAATAAGGGTAAAAATTCTAAGGAAGAACACCTGTGAGCGCTGTTAGCAATGCTAGTCGAATCTAGAGAGGAACTGCACTAGATCTATGCGGATATGGCTACCAATGAGAAGCTATGAAGAAGCATCAAAGAGGAAGAACAGAGGGAGAGAGGAACTCACCGGAGTTTGGCCGACGGCGAAAGAACGACGACGGCGAGCGCACAGAAGAAGATCCAATCTCCCTGCAATGCTGCAGAGAGAAGAGGCGGCGGCGGCGGCGTCGTCAATGGTGATGCCGTGCGTCGTCGGGCGTCGGCGCCGGAGTAGAGCGGGTCGTCGGCGGCGCTCCTTCTCTGTCCCTCGGTCCGGCGGCGAAGCGCAAGGGGCAGGAGAGCAGAAGAGGAAGAAGGCACTGTGGCGGGGGTAAAAAGAGCAAGTTTACCCCTACCCCATATTTATACCGAAGAGGCAGGGTCGTGGGGATCGTGGGTAGTGTTCCACTCCCCCGACCGTTCCTGCAGAGAGTCGCCACGTGGTGGCACAGAGTGGGGCGGCGGTTCCGGTAACCGTGCCATGACGCAATGATGGCAAGGAGTAACTGCACTGTGAACCGTCACATCGTGGGTGACCGTTCGAGGTGGCAGGACAGTTACAAGTTTCGATGCAAAGCTGTCAGGCATGGCTTCTCGAGGAAGACTCGTCTATATGTCGGATTAACTGCCCGATGTATATGTTCCGTCCGGAATACCCTCGGGACCGGCCGGAATAAGTTTTGGAACAGGAACAGAGGCCGGGATATAATCTGATCACCGGGACATAATGAAGAAAGGTATGTTGAACCTGTCGAGGCTCCACAGCTATGACTGGGGAACCTCGGCAGCTTCGGGGACTAGTGTCGGGGGGATAACCCCCGATAGGGTCAAGAGACTAGAAAGACACAAAGTCTATGGTTGACTTATGCCGAGTTATCAAGAAAGGGCCTGGCCGGAATATGAGAGCATCGGCCAGGCCGGCATATGTGTGTATCCCGGCTAATACTTGCATATGTCGGTATAGCCGGAATACTGGTATATGTGTGCCGGCATATACTTAGATATGCCGGCCTAACCATTTGGTGTGTTGTGCAGGAGCAGGGGAGGCCGGATTACCCGACCCTCGTAGGTCGTTGGTCCGGCATATATGTCCTGGGTATGGCCAACGGTCATATCCGGGATACTTAAGTCAACCAAGGTGTCACATCCCTACAATCAAGGAAGAAAACATCCAAGCATGGTAGCAGAGTAAGATGGCAGGGTGCACAGTGGAGGTTACCTACCCTCACTGTGCACAAGTACGAGCTCACCGCACAGAGGTAAGGCCACAGTTCAAGAGGTACAAGGTACAGGGATATGGCGTCCCATCGAGAGCAATCAGGGGCGAAGTCAAGGGTCTCTGCCATCGTCACCAGCTCCTGTTTGGAGTGTAGCCCGTGTCTTGTGGTCTTGTATGACCATTGTAACCCTGGCCACCACTATATAAGGTGGCATAGGGAGCCCTGGTAAAGGGTTGGTCACTCTGTGTTCCTACACTTAGCAGTTCATCTTCCTTCTCTAGCAGAGAGCTTGGAAGCACCATTGTTGTGTACTACATCGACCCAAATATACAATCAGTAGAGCAGGAGTAGGGGTGTTATCTCCTTACGAGAGCCCCGAACCTGGGTAGATCAGTGTCTCTTTCTGTCGTGCTTTTTAGCTCGTTCCCCTCTCCCGAATCCTCCAGCAGCTAGTTCGGCCCCCATTTAAGCCATCCTATGGCATATGTTGTTTCACCACGACGACACAACCCTTCTTTTTTTATGCTCCTTTGCTGGCTAGTAATACTACTAGTAAAATTAGTGATGATAAGGAGTGTTGTTTAGATATGCTACATGATACTGCTTTAGATGATGGTCCTATGCTTATTGATAACCCTACATGTTTAGATGAGGATAGAAATGATATACTTGTTATCCATGATGATGCTCTCATCATGTGATTCCATATTATTTTTGAAATCTCCTATCTACACCATAGAGGAGAAATATGCTTATGTTGAGAAGTACTTATGTGGTTTGCAACTTTCCTATGAAAAATCTTATTGCAACCATGCTTATATGATCAAAAATGATATTGGTAACAACTTTGAAAAAGGAAAGCATGTTAATGAATGCCTTAATAAATTTAATGATCCTCTTTATGTGCTAAAAATTTCCAAGTTGCATGATTTGAATAGTCACACTATTAAATTTCCTTCTAGTAATTGCAACCACTATGAAAGAGGAGGTGGTGAGTACCGTCTTTATGCTTTTATTAATGTTATGATGTGTGTTCACCTACTAATGATATGCAATGGTATGATTCTACTTGCCATTATTTAGTCATATAAAAAATTCCAATGCATAGAAAGAAGGTGCATGGGACTTCGTTGTTATTGTTTGCATATCTTGTGGTGCCCTTTACCAAGTTTTCAATTGACTATTATTTTGATGAACACACCATGGGACCCCGATATAATGTACGGAGCACTTTTCAAAGAAGAAGGTGATTGTTCAGAAGTACAAGTGCCCTCATGACACTTGGCCATCTTGAAAGAGAAAGGTATGGAGCCTAGCTATATGGCTATAAAAAAAGTGCTTTTGGGAGGCAAACCGGTAGTATTTACTTTTGTCGGTTTTGTTTTCATTGTTCTTGAAAGAGAGTAATTTCTTTTATGTTTTATTTTTGTGTCCTTGCTGTAGCAAGAATGATAAGGGGTGGCCCGATCTTCTCAGTGAACATGTGATGATGATGATGATGGCAACATGGAGATAACTTGTATGTACTTGACGAACTCGTTGGCTGCTCCCCTGTTGCCAGATGCAACAGATCTTCAGCCCTATGGATATTCGCAACACTACACGCTTGCACAGCAGCCATTCAACTACGGTGGTTTGAGAGCTACCAATTCCCAATGGAACGACAGATCTCACAGCAATTTCAGTAGTAGACCTTCAGAGCCAAACACACATGAAGGGGGTTGATAATCCTTAGCAAAACACAAGAGGAATATCGAAGTTCAGATAAATGCTTGAAGCAATTCGGCTTATCTAGGGGTTTTAGTTTTAGCATAGTGTCGGGGATATAACCCCGGGTATACCAAAGTACCCTATTTATAAACTTATATATGTTGTATAGCTATTTTATATATGCAGGAATATTGAAGAACAAGCAAACAGCAGCCCAGGCCGGGATTCCCTGGCCCAGGCCGGATTATTCCTCTACAGGGCCGATATTTACCCCCTCCGGCATACTTTGCTCATCCGGCATCGACTCCACTGCTTGGTGCCAGTCCTGGGACGCCTCTGGGCTCGGACTGGCACATCCTTCATCATCGTATGCTGGTCTTGGGACGCTCCTTAGCTCAGACCAGCATATCCCTCTTCTCCTAGTCAGTCTTATCCTCAGGAGGAGGATAAGACTGATGACATGGTGATCCTGAAGACAGACGCTAGAAGACGAAGGCAAGGACTCCAAGTACAGACATCGATGGGACTAGCCCATGACCGTGATGCATCGCACAGTACCAAGGACGGTACCGTGCTGATGCAGGCTACAGTGTGACAAGACCCCAGTAGTCATCTCAGCTACAGTGTGTGCATAGTGTATTGTGGGGCATCCCTTGTCCCCTGGGCTCCCTATATAAAGGGCACCAGGAGGAACGATCACCCCAGCCTCGAGAGGAGGCTCATTCTCTCTCGCTCCATGGGAGCTCTCTAGCACTAGCTGTTTAGCTCCTGCCCAGTGCAGCCTCAGATAGGCAAGATACACAGCTCAAGGAGCACCGTTGTAGCTCTCATGTGAAGCTCATATAGATCAGACATGCAGGAGTAGGGGTGTTACCTCCTCACGAGGGCCCCGAACCTGGGTAGCTCGATGTGTTAGCAGTGAGTTCTGTGCCCGGTCTCTACCGAGCTTCCCCTCTCCCGGATCCGCCAGTGTACAGTTGGCCCCCATTTAAGCCATCCTATGGCATATGTTGTTTCACCACGACGACATTTGGCGCCCACCGTGGGGCTGATCAAGGCGCTGGTAGGAGTACATCCGGACGGGATCTTCTTCATCTGCTCGGGGGCTCGATATCAGCAACGCCTCCGAGCACAGCAGGTCTTCTTCAACTCCCGGGCTGACCTCAACTCGCCCGGGCCAGCATACGGCTGTCCCGGATCTGCATCGGCATCTCCGGGTCGGCACTCGGTTTCATCCGGTCGGCATATTTTATGTTCCGGCCGGCATATTTATGTCCCGGCCGGCATATATGGGTCTGGGGTCGACTTCGGCATTCCCCGGGCCGGCATATAGCTCCTCAGCCGGAATATAATATTTCCTGGCCGGAATTCACGTTGGTGGACCGGAATTGGCAGATTCCGGCCTCTCCCGACCGGCATGTGCAGGTATTGGGCTGATTTCGGCCTCTTCGGCCGGCATAAGGTTTCCCTGGGCCGCGCCCTGGCTTTCCCTCCCCGGCTGGGCCGTGCCCCGGCTGGCTGTATCCCGGCCTCCTCGCCTGGGCCGCGGCTGGCGAGTCTGGTTCCGGCCTGTGTCCCGCCTGGGCTTTATCCGGCTCGGTCCCTAGCTAGGCCGCGCCCCGGCTTGGTAATCCCGGCTGGGCCGGCTCGGTGGTGCTTAGCCCAGGGCAGCGGCCGGTTCCTGTCCCGGCTGGGCTACCGCGGTGGGCTGGGCCGAGCAGACCTGCAGCAGGCCGGCGTGGCGCGTTCTGGCTGGCAATCGAGGCGCAGCGCAGCATGCTCGCCCGCGTTCGGTGTCCTGGCAAGTTTTGTGGTGCCTGTGACCGCTCTGCCTTAGCCTCAAGCTTCTGCAGGTAAGTATCTGTATCGAGCAAGGTTGCTCTTTGTTTCAGTTAGCATCAGGTAGCGTTTCATCAGTTAGCATCTTAGCAAGTAATTAACTATCTCCCCGGGGTTCAATAAGCATTTAAACCCGGGGGCTAGCCAGCTTGTCTAAAATCTAGTATCTTATGTCTAGCCAGTCAGTGCTATGTTACTATTACAGTATAAATTAGTATATATGCTAGCACACATGCTTCTCAGTAAGTCTCCTGTATGTCTGTTTATATGCCTGCTACAGATAATATCCCTAGTATCAGTTTGTATGTCTACAGTTTTATGCAAAGTTTCATCTGGGCATGTTATATGCCGGTTTTATATGCCAACAGCAAGATGTTATGTCAAGTTATATGTCTTTGCATATGCCCATTGGTATATCTGCTACAGTGCTATAATCAGTATGCCTGTTAAACATATCAAGTTCAGTATCTACTTATATGCCAAATGCTTTATCTCATATGCAATGTGTTATATGCCGGCTGTCATATGCCAAGGCTCATATGCCAGTTTTTTATATGTTGAATGCCATGTGCTAGTTGTTACAAGTTTACAGTCAGATCAGTTATATGCCTATCTCAGTACCAGTTTCCGCATGCTCTATCACAGATCTCATATGCCCGTTATAGTATACTTGCATTTATATGCCGGCACATGAGTGCCAAATATCTGTTGTGATATGCCAAGTTTGCTTATATGCCAGTTGCAGTATGTCTACATTTATATGCCGGCACATGAGTGCCTAGTTCCTCCTTGTGAGTTGTCAAGTTAGCATATATGTCAAATTGCTATATCTCAGTCTGTATGTCAAGTGCTATATGCCAAATACTATGGGCTATATGCCAAACTCCATATGCTAGATTGAAATATGCCAAATGCTATGACCATTGCTATGTCTTTTTAGTATGACTACAGAACAGGTTGGATATCTCATTATATATATGTCTATTACTCGGCTATGACTCTCCATATTGCCGTTACAGAGAAGAAATTACTATTATACCACCAGGGCGTCAGTTTATATCTCAGATCTCAGGTATTTCAGTTTGTTAGCACATCAGGTTATTAAGTGATATCTTGAGTCACATGTATTTCGGTATGCCAGCATATCATGGCATGAGCAAAGTTTCAGTATGCCGGCATATCATGGCAAAAGTAAGATTTCGGTATGCTGGCATATGATAGCAAGAGTAAGATTTCAGTATGCCAGCATATCATGGCATGAGCAAAGTTTCAGTATGCCGGTATATCATGGCAAAAGTAAGATTTCGGTATGCCGGCATATCATGGCAAAAGTAAGATTTCGGTATGCTGGCATATCATAGCAAGAGTAAGATTTCAGTATGCCAGCATATCATGGCATCGATCAAAATCCCCAATCACCGTTTATTTCGGTTCGCCAGCATATCAAGGCATCTATCAATAACTCATATCGCCGTTTATTTCGGCATGCCAGCATATCACGGCATTCTATAATCCTTTCAGTTATCGCCAATTCTGGCACAGTAATATATCGAGACATCGATCTCAAAGCTAACAAGCATCATATCTCTTATCATATCCGGTTTCATAGAGTATCTCGGTTTAGCATATTAACATGTCTTATCATTTTTGCATACTAACAAGTGCCCAGCGATGGCACAGCCCAAGAGGCATATCAGTATACCGGCATTGTCAAAGCAGACAATGTCGATGAGACATAGCCTGAGAGGCAAAATGTCGATATAAAGCCCAAGAGGCAAAGTAGCCCAAGAGGCATATCAGTATACCGGCATTGTCAAAGCAGACAATGTCGATGAGACATAGCCTGAGAGGCAAAGTCTCGATATAGTGCCCAAGAGGCAAAGTAGCCCAAGAGGCAAAGCAGCCCAAAAGGCAAAATAGCTCAAGAGGCAAAGTGGCCCAAGAGGCATATTAGTATACCGGCATTGTCAAAGCAGACAATGTCGATGAGACATAGCCTGAGAGGCAAAGTGTCGATATAAAGCCCAAGAGGCAAATAGCTCAAGAGGTAAAATATCGATATGGCCAAAGAAGGCAAAGCAGTATTCCGGCATTGTCAAAGCAGACAATGTCGATGAGACATAGCCTGAGAGGCAAAGTGTCGATATAAAGCCCAAGAGGCAAATATCTCAAGAGGTAAAATATCGATATGGCCAAAGAAGGCAAAGCAGTATGCCGGCATTGTCGAAGCAGACGATGTCGATGAGACATAGCCCAAGAGGCAAAGTGTCGATATAGCCAAAGAAGGCATAATAGTATTTTGAGATAGCCCATGAAGGCTAGCATATCATATATATATGAGTTCTTGTCAATCAGGACATTGCCTATGATGGCATGAGATAGAATTGGCCTGTGCAGGCCAGCATATTATTTTTATGAGCATGTGAATTTGGGACTTTGGTATATTTTTGTTGAAGCCTGTGCACGACTCTGCGAGTCATCCGCAGCCTCGGGGGCTAATGTCGGGGATATAACCCCGGGTATACCAAAGTACCCTATTTATAAACTTATATATGTTGTATAGCTATTTTATATATGCAGGAATATTGAAGAACAAGCAAACAGCAGCCCAGGCCGGGATTCCCTGGCCCAGGCCGGATTATTCCTCTACAGGGCCGATATTTACCCCCTCCGGCATACTTTGCTCATCCGGCATCGACTCCACTGCTTGGTGCCAGTCCTGGGACGCCTCTGGGCTCGGACTGGCACATCCTTCATCATCGTATGCTGGTCTTGGGACGCTCCTTAGCTCAGACCAGCATATCCCTCTTCTCCTAGTCAGTCTTATCCTCAGGAGGAGGATAAGACTGATGACATGGTGATCCTGAAGACAGACGCTAGAAGACGAAGGCAAGGACTCCAAGTACAGACATCGATGGGACTAGCCCATGACCGTGATGCATCGCACAGTACCAAGGACGGTACCGTGCTGATGCAGGCTACAGTGTGACAAGACCCCAGTAGTCATCTCAGCTACAGTGTGTGCATAGTGTATTGTGGGGCATCCCTTGTCCCCTGGGCTCCCTATATAAAGGGCACCAGGAGGAACGATCACCCCAGCCTCGAGAGGAGGCTCATTCTCTCTCGCTCCATGGGAGCTCTCTAGCACTAGCTGTTTAGCTCCTGCCCAGTGCAGCCTCAGATAGGCAAGATACACAGCTCAAGGAGCACCGTTGTAGCTCTCATGTGAAGCTCATATAGATCAGACATGCAGGAGTAGGGGTGTTACCTCCTCACGAGGGCCCCGAACCTGGGTAGCTCGATGTGTTAGCAGTGAGTTCTGTGCCCGGTCTCTACCGAGCTTCCCCTCTCCCGGATCCGCCAGTGTACAGTCGGCCCCCATTTAAGCCATCCTATGGCATATGTTGTTTCACCACGACGACACATAGTCTATGATCTAATCTAGGGGCTGCCCTCTATTTATGAGAGGGGGCCAAGGGGGGGGGGCTTCCAGGCTTAGGGCAGCAGCCAAGGCTGGGCGCTGACTTTGACCTGGTCCCTCTCCGACTCAACTCCGGTTCGATTCGATCAATTCGATACAAAGCTGACCCACAGTAGGTTCAGCCTTATGTGGCTCACAAGCCTATATGGCGCTTGCCTGGTGTCTCTAGGCGCAGAAGCATGGTGCTGGTGTGCCTCCTCCTTCATGCTTGGTCGCCTGCCTCCCTCTCGTCCATCGCGGCCTCTTGCATGAACTCATCTTCCGTCACCAAATGCTGCAGCTCTTCTCCTCCTTGCACTATGCCTTCTTCTTCAAACCTGAGTATGCATAGACAGCACGACTTAGGCAATATAAAGCTCTCATTAATAATAAATACATCGGGTTCAACTAGGAATAAATCCACCTGCTGTTCTAGTAGCTTAGCATGAGCTCTAGTGATAGGTCCAATCCGGATGTCATCAGTAGGAACCTTCTTTGCAGAAATGGTTTGATCATCATTAAGAGGTGATGTAAGAATGAGTGTAGGGATGTCCTCATCATCTCCCCCCTCGAAAAGCATCGACCTCAACGCAGCAATGTATTATCCAACATATGGTGTCAAATCAGCAACATAGAACGAATTACTGACACCAAACTCATCCGTCAAAAGATCAATCATGTAAGCGTTGTCATTTATCTTGGAATTTTTTTTGTAAGGTCCTGCACCGCGCGGCAGTAGCTTGGAGTGCTGGAGATGTGGGAAATGGTCCTTGCGGAAGTGTA